>OY856186.1:34130875-34390792 GCA_963693315.1 Diogma glabrata | reverse complement strand
GAACTCTTTTAGAATTGTTAAATGAGGTTTTCTGAGGTTTAAACCTCAGTTTTCAGTGGATTACTCATGTAAAACAATGTTTGATGGTTAAGCCGTTTGACAAAGATTTGTAGAGTGGGAACTTAGACTTTTTTTTGGATGAATAGAAAATCATTGAAAAATAAAGTCAATTAATGAACGTCGAATGGCTTTTGAAATTATAATGTTCTTTAGTTGCTTTTATGTACCTTTAAATAAATTAAATGTTAAACTGCAAGGTACAAGACCTTAATTTTTAACTACAAGACCTTAATTTTTATTTTTTATTGAAGCCGAGCATTCGAAGTCAACACATTTAAATATTTTCAAAATCTTAAGAAATTCATTGCAGATGTAGAATCCCATGAAAAACCTGATTAAGTTAAATTATTTGATGATGATGGCCAGATACAACATCACCAGATATTCTTACGTTGGATATTTTTAAAATGCTAAATTTAAATTAAACAAAAATCCATAATCGATTGATTTTCAATAGAGTTCAATACGGAAACAAAAGTTTATAGATTTGATTTGATAAATTGAAAAATCTGGAGTAGCATCCCCGAAGACTTTAACTGTTTAGACACTAGCGACGGTTACATTATAAATTTTTTATTCCACATAAGCGTGGGAGTCATTATTTTCAGAAATTAATTTACAAAGGATAGGTTTGATAAAAATTTTATTTTAAACAGCCGATTTCAAAACAATTTTGAATTATTTAACGCACTTTTTTAGCCATTTTGTATTTTATTAATTATTTATTCAAATTTAAATTACAATATTTCGGCACCATGGCCGTACTTAATTTTATAAAGGACAGTTAGAGAAATAGAATGGCTGATAAATTTAGCTCGGCATGCATTCTGTTAAAAGTGACGAATTACAAACTCTGCATTA
The DNA here is from genome assembly GCA_963693315.1 of Diogma glabrata. Lineage (NCBI taxonomy): Eukaryota > Metazoa > Arthropoda > Insecta > Diptera > Cylindrotomidae > Diogma > Diogma glabrata. Next base: position 34,389,871 of record OY856186.1, on the reverse strand, counting down.
AATATTTGTCATCCAAGAATTTTTTAAGAATTTTATTGTAGATTTTAATTTTGGTAAATAAAATTCTGCAAACGTTTGTTTTTATTTTATTTGTACAGTATTTTTTAGAATTACCAATAGCTAGACACGTCAGAAATTGTATAAAAATAGATTGTATTTTTTTGACACGCCTACTGAGAAAGGTTCGCCACCCCTGGATTATCAGTTAGCCGGTACTGCAGGTAATGTACGGTAGATAACGGTTTTGTGAATGATAAAGACAAAGCCACCACCTTTATCTTTCCTCTAACCCTTATAATTCTATAACCACAGATAATATCACTAATCTTAAAGTTAGATATAACATTTAATTTGGTTTCTTGTAAAACCGCGACAAGAATATCGCTATTATGCCATTAATTAACATATAGTTTATAATGCCATTAATTTTATTTATGAGACCATTTCAATTTGGTTGCATTATTTTCACATCGCTTGGGGTTTCCGGATTCATTCGCATTGTGTTTTGGTGCGAGCTCGTGCTTGTATGTTGACTTGATGCTTGGCAGCATGACGCTTATAGTTTTTGGTCAATTGCTTATGTGTAGCAAGGCCTGAGCAGTTCTTGAGATGATACCACTCCTTACAGCTGCTAGACTGGATGGATGTATTGTTTGCCATTACAATGTTTTTGCATATTGCGCAGTGTCATGTTTTAGTGGGTCCAGGATTTCTTTTAATACCAGATATGACGACGAGAGTTTGAAAGAGTAGGGCCAGTGACAACTGCTTCTTTATCCAAAACATGGATCAACGGAGTTGCACCTTTCGTCGAAATTTCTGTGATGGTCCTTGGTTGGCACTGCGTTCCGAGTACTAATTTGAGTTGTTAATTTGCGATTGCTAAAGTTTTGTCGTTTTAGGGTCAGTTTTATGTAGTAATTATGTAGACTAATTTCAGATAACATGGAGATCCAGAGTTTCCTTCAAGAATATTTTTTCATATTTCTTTTAGACAATAATATTGACAAAAACTTGCAAAACAGGCAAGGAAAAATTTGTGCTCTATGAAATCCAGAATAAAGATTATAACATTCATCGTGCCAAAGTTTCAGCTTAATCGAATTGATTAATCGATTGTTGTCCTTAATCATGGCCGTAGTTGTCTTAGAATTTAAACGAATTCATACTATTGCTAGAACGACGGTATCTTACATCCAGCGGTCACGACAGGCATGTCAATGCACTTGTGAAAAGAGTGAATCGCGTCATCATACCCGTTCTTGATTTATCCAGATTCCAGACGAGTGGCTGTTGTGATTGGAAATGACGTTGCATGCATTCAAGATAACCTATAATAGTTCCAAAAGGGTTAACCACATCAACATCCTTGTATTGATAAAAGTTTAGTGTACGTGGATGGCGTACAAATGTTTTTAAGCAATCCATACCCCGAATCACCAATTAAACTGTTTTTATCTGTGATTCGGCATGATAATGAATTTCTCTGACAATCATCTATACAACAATGATGGATGGAAAATGAAAAACGAGCACAGCACGGGCTTCGCACGCTGTTCGAGCTAATTGAAAAAATTCTGATTAAATTTATTGAGTTAATATAGTGACATCTACGTTCCTTCGATAGTCGATATGAGGGACAGTAGACCACCACCAAAATAGAGATCCTTAACAACACAACACCTCAACACGAGTAGAATTTATTAAGAATTCCTTCTTAGACTCTTTTGATAAAGACTTGTTAGAAGGTGGAAGTGGAGATGAATCTGTGACTGTATTTATTTCGATAATATAATATCTGAACCAGATGTGGCGCTCGAAAATAGTGATAAACGATGATCTGAGAGAAATTCCCAAACTGAACTAATTGCTGGCAACTAAAAGACAAATAAAAATGATGAAGAGAGATAGAGAGGGTCGAGATTCATTTTTACGATATTGGAATAAAAACGTGCTATTTGTAATGTTAATTTTTCTAGATTCAAAATAATACGAATTTTTTGTATTATTTTTAATATCTCTAGATATGTAAATTGTATTTCTATTTTATAAAAAATAAAAAAAACTTAATTTACCTTGTTCCTTTGTGCTTCAACCTGTTGTCTTCATCAAATGAAAGCCATCGGCTTTTATCGTTCCTCGAATGCGCAGAACCAATTTATTTTTATTAAAATTTGTTGAGAAGGATCTTGCCCCTGAATGCATTTATTTTACGCCTGACAATTATTCCACTGTTCCAAAGAACAATTTTGACGGAATTGTAATAGGTCTAGCAGGGATTAATACTGTTAAGTATTACAAAAGTTTAACCTCGAAAAACAAAAGTTTAAATAGGAAATGGATAATTGTAAATCCGGAAAATATATATTTCGTAAAAAAATTATAAATAAATTAATCCATTCAAAATTAAATAAAAATTACGTTGTTTCATTTAATCTTCGTACTACTACTGTAGTAGCAGATGGACTGCAGCTATGTACAAACTTATGAATTTTAAGAAAAATCGAAGATGGAATAGATTCTTCTATTTCCATAAGACATTTCACACATTTCCATTTACTATTGTCACTGCTCATTTTTGGATAGTGGGATCGATAATGTTTTAAATGCAAATTTTTTAGTTCAGCTTCATCTTTTAGTTCACTTATATTTGTGATTAAATCTTCATTTAAAAATCCCTCTTCAAATTCAAATAAATTATATTTGAAATTTGGACAATAATTACATTTTATTATTATTGAATTTATTAACAAATTCTTTGTAGCCCTTTTATGATTTTCAATTTCAGATTGTGCAGTATATTTAATATTCGTAAAACTAGTTAGAGAGCGGAAAAATTTATCAATATAAATTGATTCGTCTATTGTTATGTCTTCGGTAAAATATGTATCATCGATTTTCATTCGAATATTCGGATTAATTGTTTCATGTAAAAAAAATTTCTTTTCGTCATTCAACTGGTGGTTACGATAATATGGGTATACCGGTAAATAAAATTGATGTTCTGTGTTGACAACGAATTTTGAGAATTGTTTTAAATATTCGATAAACAATTCAAAAATAAAACTTAACTCGTCGGTATACATAAAGTTACAGAACTTCGACAAATTCTTGATTAAATTAAAATATTCTTGGACCAGTGGAAGAGACACAGTTTTGTTATTGTTTGGATTAATTGAAGTTTCCATATTTTGTGCATTTTTTTGTTCTTCATATAGCATATAACGGGATTGTACATCGTTTGCTGCAACTGCATTTGGCAGAATGTACTCGTTTGAGAATGATACCTTGGCTTCCAAGTCCATTGCATAATTAATGGATCCTTTCAAATGTGGCAAATTTATTTCAATTATAAAATCAGGTAAAAGAAAAAGATGTTGGATGTATTTCTTGTTAAGCTTTACTTGTTCTGTAGATTCACTTGCAGCTATTTTGTTGTGATTAAGATTTAAAAATTTTATTCGTAAGCGTTTATCTATATCAACGCGAATATTCTTTTCATAGAATTTAAGCAACAATATTTTAATTTTATCTATTTTCAAAGATTCGTTTCCTCCTTCCGAGAACACAAAGCTCCATTGATTTAGATCTCGATCGAAAAATACATATTCTTGTTCTTCATCCAGCTCTACATTATTTGTGTTAGACTCTTTAAGCGAATAGTATTTTGGTAAATTTATCGTTGGATATATATATTCTTTTCTAAGGTTTTCGTAGTAATTTTTCATAGTAGATTCTAAGTAATTAAAGAAATCTTCCACTTTTGTGAGACGACATTTTTTTGTGAACGGTGGATATGTAATAATTAAATCACGAAGTCTTGCATACATTTTAAAACGAATACGTTTATCAAAAAGGTTATATGTTAATTTTAAATCCTTTGATAAAATTGCTTTTACATGATTTTTTCGGATTGTACATTTTTGATTTGCTAACATCCCGTTCCAAATTAAAAGTAATTCCTCAGAAAACTTTATCGGCATCGATGTAACGGTGTTTTGTATATTTGAGTTAATTTGACTCATTTTGATTTAATTAAAATAATTCTTTTATACAAATGTATTTATTAATGTAGTAAACAGAAAACAAATATTTATGGAATATTTGACATTTGTTGTTTATCCGTTTGTTATAATCTGCATTATCGACAAGTTCATAGGGTGATAAAAGAGCAAAATGAAAAGTAATTTTGAGCTACAACTGCTTTCCAATCGAACGTGATTTAGGGCCATATCGACAAACCCAACTAAAATCGCAACTACAACTACAAGTATTATACTAAGCTTACACCAGTATCTAATAGGTACGAACTATACTTATTAGGTCGACTATTACTAAGTTTACACCAGGATCTAATAGATACATACTATACTTATTAGGTCGACTATGGTCGATGTAAACAGTTATCAAAAAAGTACGTACCAAATATTTGGTAGGATGATTTGCTACGTATCAAATTAGGTACGTAGCAAATAGATATTATTTTTACGGTGTGAACACTAAAATTAGATATGACATTTAAAATAAAAACAAATCAACTTATTTTATAAATATATATTTATGTTTGATGTGATTTTTTTGCTGAAATTAAAAGTAAAATAAATTTTAGCATTAATATAATAAATGTTTTCAGTTTTTTATAAAAAATATATATGGAAATTATTTTTTCCTAACCAAAAAATTAACAATGAAAAGGACGCGCTAAAAATTAATATGTCATACCTAATTAATAAGAGTTTACATCACCGTATCAAATTTATAAAGTATGATGGTGAAAATGGCTAGCAAATTTGATACGTAGCAAATTAGATACTGGTGTAAACTTAGTATATGGTCGATGTAAACAATTATCAAAAAAGTACGTACCAAATATTTGGTAGGATGATTTGCTACGTGTCAAATTAGGTACGTAGCAAATAGGTATTATTTTTACGGTGTGAACACTAAAATTTGGTATGACATTTAAAATTAAAATAAATCAACTTATTTTATAAATATATATTTATCTTTCATGTGATTTTTTTGCTGAAATTACAAGTGAAAAGTTTTTACAAGAATATAGCAACTGTTTACAGTTTTTATAAAAAATATATACGGAACTTCTTTTTTTCTAGCCAAAAAACTAACAATGAAAAAGATGCGCTAAAAATTAATATGTCATACCTAATTAATAAGAGTTTACATCACCGTACCAAATTTAAAAAGTATGATGGTGAAAATGGCTAGCAAATTTGATACGAAGAAATTAGATACTGGTTTAAACTTAGTATAAAGTGTCAGTTTTGGTATTTTTAAACCACATTAAATCGTCAGTTTTAAATGTAGATTAAAGTTGTAGTTGCAGATTTAGTCATGGATATCGATGATTAAGGGCCATATCGACAGACGCAACTACAACTTTTAGTTGTAGTCACAGTTTTTCGAAATTGATGTTCAAAACTGGTATTTTTAAATCACATTAAAACTACGAATTTAGTGGAGATTTTGATGGTATTTTTAAACGTAATTTAAAACTATAATTTTTCGAACACACTGCAATAATTAGAAATCAGAAATTATGTATTAAAATTTATTGCAATAATAATAATAAAGTAAAAATAAAGTAAAAACAACTTAAATGCAACACAAAACAATATTGATTTGCATGAAATAACAATTATTTAGAGTTTTCAATTAGTTAAAATTTTTATAAAAAAACAATTGAATTACCCATATATATTAATGTCTCAAAACATTTTATTATAAAATATTATTTGACAACGTATTGATTTAAAAAAATCTATCATCGAATTTTAACCGTCAGTTGTAAGTGTAAATTTAATCACCGATATCCACAACTAAAACTGCAACTACAACTTTAATCTACATTTAAAACTGGCGATTTAATGTGGTTTAAAAATACCAAAACTGACACTTTAGTTGTAGTTGCGATTTTAGTTGGGTTTGTCGATATGGCCCTAAATTTACACTTACAATTGACGGTTAAAATTCGATGATAGATTTTTTTAAATCAATACGTTGTCAAATAATATTTTATAATAAAATGTTTTGAAACATTAACATGTATGTGTATTTCAATTGTGTTTTTTCTAAAAATTTTAAATAATTGAAAACTCTAAATAATTGTTAATCTTGCAAATCAATATTGTTTTGTGTTGCATTTAAGTTGTTTTTACTATAATTACATTATTAATAATATTGCAATAAATTTTAATACATAATTACTGATTTCTAATTATTGCTGTGTTCGAAAAATTATAATTTTAAATTACGTTTAAAAATACCATCAAAATATCAACTAAATTCGTGGTTTTAATGTGGTTTAAAAATACCCGTTTTGAACATCAATTTCGAAAAAACTGTGACTATAACTAAAAGTTGTAGTTGCGTCTGTCGATATGGCCCTTATATTTTGATGCCTAAATTTTCGATTTTTTTTTATATTTTATAAAATAAAAAATTACTATTTTGGCTCTATTTTAAATGATCTACTGAATATTTGACCAAGTGTCTACAAACAATCAATTTAAGTCGTGTTTTTTCTTCGGACAACTGTCCGGGACAGCGATTGTTTTATTTATATTTTTTCGTTCAAATTAAAATTATTTCAATTTTGATTGCATAAATATGAAATATTTATCGTTTATCCATCTATTTTAATTAATCTCTTTAAAATAAATTGGCAAATTAAATTTATTTTTACCAGTAACAAATTTTGTGTTTTATCGAGTGCAGTTCAGAACAAGTGAGGGAAATAAACAATGGGACATTTTTAGTACTATTTTTGAAATTAACATAATCTTCATGTATGTTCATTTTTAGATGTCAAAAACAATACATATATGTACATACGTATATACGTACAAAACAAAAAATTAAATTTAATCGGTTTTTATAATTTAAAACAAATAAAAATCTCTTTAGATACAGTGTTGCGCCTTAAAACTCTTGCATCATGGTAGGAACTAGGTTCCCCACAATACAAATCAATGAATCTTTTTTTAGCATCTACAATTACTTGCATTGAGATGCTAAAATATTTCTTCCGGTTATAGTAATATATGCTATTCTCATGTGGCATCTTAATTTTATGTGAGTGCCATCAATTATTCCTATTACATTTGGCATTTTTTTCATTTCCCCAAATTTTGCCGAAATTAAATTTGTCTCCTCCAATGACGGCCATTTTAAATATTCTCGACCTATAAATTTAATTAAATTATAGCATTGTTTGAATCTCATCGTTTAAATATAAAATATATCGCTCTTCATGAAATAAACAAATATAACATAAGCGTAAATAAACATTAATGGCGTTTGTCAAAATATTCACTTGAAGTTAGCTACAATTTAGTTCTAAAAATTTCCCTGTATTTTATCAATATTTTTCTCTGTCCTGGACAGCCAGTTCGAAGATAAAACGCGACTTTATTTAGCAATTCACTCGATTGGAAAACGGCTTTCATGAATATATTTGCTGTCGATGTCGCTTTTTTTTCAAAATATTGAAAAAGATATTATACAAAAAAGGTTTTGTATATGATGGTAATTAGCAAATTAGAAAACTTATGTCTTGTAAATATTTAGGATCAACACTCGAATAAAGGCTCGATTCATTTACAAAGAAATCTGCTGTACTCTGACTACAATTTAAAACTAGGGATATGAATCATAGTGAGCCATTAAAGTCGTCAGTAATCAAATTTATTTGAAATGAACAGCAATTGAACTTAAACACAAACAACAAAATTTATAATGGGTCTTCCTATTGCTTTGTACGTTGTTAAGATCCCCACCAAATTTTTTGTTACTTATAACATGTTATTAGTCCGTTACCATTCATAAGAGTCCATTAGTTAAAGCGAGACAGACTATTATTTCTCATATAGCGCCACAGCATATTTTAATAAATGCGATAGAAATCAAAACTATATTTCTAGTTTTCTAAAATTTTTGTTCAGCTTATATGTCAACCTACTAAATACACGTGAACACGTGCAATTAAGTAATTAAAATTTGATCAGCAAATTGTAATATCAGGTTGTAAGTATTATATTTTACATTATTGTACTATATTTTTGCTTATTTATTTATTTATTGTACTTCCACCATAGCTTCACATAAACTAACCAATAATTATAAAAGCTGCTGTGGAAAAACATTAAACTGGTTCAAACTTGTAACGTCTATAACGAATCGTCTTCATCACAATACACAAGAATGTGCCCTTCAAATATTAAATGTAAAACCATGTAAACTAAATAAAATTAAAATTATAAAATTTTTATAACATATTTCATTTAACCTGCAAAATAAATTAAAATAACAAGGTTATTTGGCAATATAATAGGTTGGAAAAAACAAATTAAAGACCAGTCTGACCAGAAAAACTACAGACTAGTCTTGCAAGACAAACCCTATACATGTCTTGCAAGACGAGCTGTGACATTTCTTTGGAGTTGTCTTGTGCTTTTATAACCCTTGTTATAATAACGCGTTACAAGTAAATCTTTGGTGAGTCTGGTATAACACGTTTGGTGGGTCGTGTTTTTATCTTTGCCCCATGAACTACCCGCTAGTGCTTTTAATGCGTTATTCCTGTTTTTCAAACTTGAGTTTATTAGTTGTGCATGTGCATTAAATCTAAGCAGTGGGTCGAATGTTACACCCAGCAGTCTCAGATTTTTTACTGTAGGAATAAGTATGTTGTCTATGCAGATGCTTAGTGTTGAATTTACCTCCTTCGTCCATGTGGTGAAAAGTGTAGAGGTGAAAAGTCCACCAGGAAAGTCCAGTCCAGTGGAAAGTTTTAGTTTTCTGACTTTAAACCAATCATACAGAGTATTAAGGTAGGTATTCAGGATATTTGTGAGTTTGTTGTAATTGTAGTAATTGTATCGTAAGTTTATTGTAAGTAAAAACACTTTGGTAGAACATATATTAGTTTATTAACATTAATTTATATTTACAGGTTGATGTCGCTTATACGCGGGTACGCGCTACAACAACATTTTAGTTTGACATTTCAATTATAACAATGTACAAACCCTACGAGCAACTAAGAAATGTAATGTACTTAATATGAAATCATAATAGCTCTTCCCCTCTAAATAAGATTTCAAAATAGTATTACTTAAAAGAAGTGTTGTAATTAATTACATGAATAAATTTAAAGAAAAGCATTCCTTTTGTGAACTTAATAAAATTTTAAATCAATAATTGTACTGTAATATTTTCTTCCCACCAAAAAAAATAAAATTTTATTTAAATATAAATTTGTATGTAATTTTAGTTTTATTGTTTTTATTTCGAAGTTATCTATTTTTATAGATCAAATCTTTTTAATGGTTATATTATTCTTGAGGATCTCCGTAAGTTTGAAGTAAAATTAGTTTGTTCATTATTGGTTATATTTTCAGTTCTTTGATTATCATTATCGTTAGGGGATTTATTTGTTTTATCAGTGTTTTCTTGTGTAGTATTTTCGTTATGTATTGTAGATTGTTCGATTGTTATAGTAGAAGTATTTTCCTGTGTAATTTCAGGCTGTAGAAAATTTTGCTCACTAGTAATCAATTCCTTTGTAGTATAGTCATTTTGTATAGACGAAAACTGATTAGCATTTGTATTAATATTGTGATCAAATGTATTTGAACCTATTTCCCTAATTTGGTCTATATGACGCTTCCAGATCCTACCGTCATTTAATTTAATTAAGTAATCTAATTCACCGATTACTTCTGTAATGTATCCAAATTTCCATTTTATTTTATGTAAGTACTCTCGTACAGCAACTCTTTGTCCTGTTTGTAACGCTCGTACCTTTTTATTTGTGAGATTACATTTTCGTTTAATTTGTATTATTAGGTAACATCAAATCAAGTCTTGACCGTATGTCTCTATTGAAAACAAGCATAGCAGGCGATTTGCCTGTTGCAGGATGAACCGTCTTTCTATAATTCAGTAAGATATGACACAATTGAGCATTGAAATCATCGCATGAACAATTTAAAGTTTTAAGTTTCTGTTTAATTGTCCTTACGTAACGTTCCGCTTGTCCATTTGTATCAGGGTGGTATGGTGCGCCCATTTTATGCGTAATACCATTTAACCGTAAAAAATTTTGGAATTCACTAGATGTGAATTGTGATCCATGATCTGAAACAAAAATTGAAGGTATGCCAAAACATGAAAATATTTTCCTACAAATTTCAATAGTATTTTGTGTAGTAATGTTTTTTAAAATGTGAACTTCGGGCCATTTAGAGTATGCATCGACTATTATACAAAAATAGACTCCCATGAATGGTCCCGCAAAATCCACATGTACACGTTCAAAAGGTTTGGTTGGTGTTTCCCAACAATGAAATGGAACTTTAATTGGATCCGATTGTAGTAATTGACATTTTGAGCAATCGTTCGCCATATTTTCAATGTCTTTATCGATTCCTTCCCACCAACAATAACTACGTGCTAGTGATTTCATGCGACTTATTCCAAAGTGAGTGGAATGTAGTTCATTTAAAATACGATTTCGTAATACTGATGGTACGTATACTCTTAATCCTCGCATCAAATAGTCTCCTTGTAATGAGAACTCTGTTTGCTCGATTCCAAATCGATCGCGACCTGGAACTTCTCTTCCTGTTCTTAAGCCTTGTATCAAATTATTTAAAAATTTGTCTCGCTTTGTAATATCTCCAAGTTCCTTTACACTCACTGGTAAGGTTTCAATTAAGTTCATTTCCACTACATCGGCTTCTTCATATTTATAATCTACTGTTGATCGTATTGGAAGTCGAGACATAGCGTTTGCTTTTCCGTGATCTTTTGTATTTCGATACTTTATGTCGAATTGAAAAGTTCGTAAAAATAATTCATAATGTTGCGTTCTCATAGCGGTAAAAGTAGGTAGTCCTTTATTTGGAGATAAAATTTGAATTAGTGGTTTATTGTCAACTAATAAAATGAATTTTCTTCCTAGAAGAAATTGTGAAAATTTTTTATTCCAAAGATAATAGCGTAAGCTTCTTTGTCAATTTGTGTGTATTTTTGTTGTGTATTGTTCAACGTTTGAGAAGCATATTGTATTGCTCTTTCAGAACCATTTGGATAGATATGGCTCAATACTGCCCCAACTCCAAAACTCGATGCATCTGTTGCGAGTATAAGTGGTAATGTCGGATCGTAATGTGCTAGAAAGTTGTCAGATTGCATTTCTGATTTTACTTTTTTAAATGCCGTTTCGCAATGTGTATCCCAATTAAACTCAACGTTCTGCTTTAGTAAGTTGTTAATTGGATATATTATTGTACTAAGGTTTTTTACAAATCTCCCGTAATAGTTGATTAGACCGACGAATGCTCTTACATCGTCAACGTTTTCTGGTCTCTTCATATTTTGAATTGCTTCTATTTTATTTCGAAGCTTGTGTATACCATATTTATCAATTTGAGTAAAACTTGTTCTAATCTCTGTAAATGTGTTTCATCATTTGTACCCGTTATTTTAATATCATCAATAAATACTATCACGCCTGGTATTCCTTGTAATACAATCTCAATTTGCCGCTGCCAAATCGCAGGCGCTGAAGCTATTCCATACATGAGTCTGGTTGGTTTGTATAATCCTTTATGTGTATTCAACGTCAATAAATGTTGATCTTCGGTTTTAGCCGGTAGTTGTAAGTATGCTTGGCTCAAGTCCAATTTTGTAAATTTTTCACCTCCAGCCATAGAAGCAAAAAGTTCTTCCATTGTAGGAAGGGGATGATCGTCAATAAGTATGTTTGGATTTACTGTAATTTTAAAGTCACCACATAATCGTATGGTACCGTTAGCCTTAAGCACAGGTACTAGAGGTGTTGCCCATTGGCTATTATTAATTTTCTCTAAAACACCGTCCTTCACTAAACTATCGATTTCAGATTCGACTTTTTCCTTTATTGCGACAGGTATTGGTCTTGCTTTGCAAAATACCGGAGAAGAATTGGGTTTAAGTGTAATAGAAGCTTCCATTCCTTCTATTTTCCCTCTCGATTCACTAAAAACTTTCCTTATATTTATCAATAAGGGAGGTAATTCGAACGTCATTTAATGGAATGTTTAGAGAATTTACGTTTTTCGTACTTTTATTTAAAATATTCGTCCAATCTAATTGTAATTTTTGTATCCACTCGCGTCCTAATAAAGCATGTTTGCTTTTGTATGGGGAATCTACTATATACATTGGTAATTTTTGTATTTTGTCATTGTACGACACTGTAACACTGATAAATCCAATAACTTTAATGTCAGTACCGCAATAACTAACTAGTTCTAAATTTGTATAATATAATTTTGTATTAGAAAATAATTCATTTTTTTCTTTTAAACTAAGAATCGAAACTGGACTTCCCGTATCCACTTCCAATTTAATTTTATGTTCATTTACCCGAATATCAAGCCAAATTTTGCCGTGATAATCCGAATCTATTTTACAAATTTCTAATTTATTAAAATTATTTACTTCCTCCTCCTCATCAAAATTTTCAAAATTTTCGCGTAATTGTATATCGTAATTTGAATTTAAATTCGCGTTATTGAGAAACTCGGTTTCCCTTTCTTCGATTAAATGTGTGGAATTTTTATACGTATTTTTAAATTTTGTACACACAATTTTTAAATGACCTTTAACTTTACAAAATTCACAAAAGGAATTTACATATATGCAACTATTTGCTAAAGGTATTTAGAACCATATCTAAAACACAATCTTGAATGATTTGTATTTTTTAAATTATTTTTAGGAAAATTATTTCTATTATTTGAAAATTTAATTCTATTTAAAACATTAGTATTTTTATTTGCAATATTTTTAAATTTATTAGTGTGAATAGCACTTACTGAGGATTTAAAATTTCCTTGATGAAGTTGAGCTGCATCCTTTGTTGAAATTTCCATGGTGGTTGCTAACTCCACTGCTTTTTCTAACGTCAAATCCTTTTGTTCCAATAAACGACTTTGTATTATTTCGCTCCGTAATCCAAATACAAAGTAGTTTCGTAATGCTGTCTGCAATTAGTTTCCGAAGTTGCAATTAATGGCTAATTTTCGTAATGCTAGTATAAATTGTTGTATATTTTCTCCTTCCTTTTGTTTTCGCAAATGCATTCTATATATTTCCATAATTTCCAAAGGTATAGGATTGTAAAGTTCGTCCAATAGTTTTACTTAGTAGTACTTGTGATTTGTAATTTGTAAGATGTAGCAATTGTAATTTGACTAATCTCACTTTTTGTAATCCATATAAATCGGCTTGTAATGATTTTGGAATCTTGTTGAATCAACTTTATTTGTAACTTTTTGTTGATTTTAAATATTGTATGAGTAGCGTTGTAATCTGTTGTAATCAGATTTTGTAAAAACTTTTTTTATGTATTTTGTATACCACCTGTATTTGTAGCACTAAAAATGTTGTTCTAACCAAACAAAACAACATGGTTTTGAAAATTTTATATTTCATCCAGTAATACTTGTAAAATTGTAATTTGTATACCTAGCATCCTAATGTAATCTGTTGTAATTGTAGTAATTGTATCGTAAGTTTATTGTAAGTAAAAATACTTTGGTAGAACATATATTAGTTTATTAACATTAATTTATATTTACAGGTTGATGTCGCTTATACGTAGGTAATGCTACTACAACATTTTAGTTTGACATTTCGATTATAACAATGTACAAACCTTACGAGCAACTAAGAAATATAATGTACTTAATATGAAATCATAACAGAGTTGCTGCAGGTTATTTCCCGTTGCAAGCACTGTGCAGTCGTCTGCATATGACGTGATAGTTATTCTTTCTGGTGGAGTAGGCAAACTGCTTAGGTAGAGATTGAACAATGACGGTGAGAGAACTCCGCCTTGAGGAACTCCTTGTCTTAGCACTCTCATTTTCTACTTGCTGTTACGGAACTCAACATATGTTTGGCGACCTCTGAGGTAATTGCACAACCAGCGCTTCATTAAACTTGGCAAGTTAGTATTGAAGACATCATCCAATAGAGCAGCGTGCGACACTGTATCGAATGCTTTTGACAGGTCAAGTGCGACGAAAATCGTTCTAGCGCATGGTTGTTTTTGATTCAGACCATCACTGATTTGGTTTTGTATTCTGTGTAGCGTGGTGGTTGTACTGTGTGCTCGCCGGAAGCCATGTTGGTGTGGCGCCAAATTACAGGATCTTGTCAGCTGAGGGAGCAGAAGTGCTTCGATGAGTTTTGCGACCGATGAAAGAATGGATATTGGTCTGTAAGACTCTCCCTATTCTTCTGGCTTTCCTGGTTTCAAAATGGGGCTGATTCTGGCCGTTTTCCAGATATTTGGTATCTGTAGAGTATTTAGAGATGTATTAAGTGTAGTAGTGAGGAATTTCAAACCTTTGGGTCCGATGTGTTTGAGCATGATGGCTGAGATGCCGTCGAGTCCTACAGCTTTTGATGGATTAATTTTCCTTATTGCATTCTCCACCTCTTCTTCGGAAAATATAATATCCTCCAAGTTGTCAGTGTTAAGTTTGCGCATGCGTCTCAACACTGATCTGGTCTCTTTCTCGTGTTTACGCTGCTTTTCTGTAAACTGAATGTTAAATATGTTTGCGCATTTCCTGTGGTTTTCAATGGGGATATCATCGAAGGAGAGTTATTGGTTTTATTTTTTGTATTCTGCCAGCTGGTATGTAGTGAGCTCTTGCCTTATTAAAAATTTCTTTGAATTGTTTTTCCCCAGAGAGGGCGTCAAGTGGTAAAAATTGCTTACTGAATTCAAGCTCGGTAAAATTTGTAAAGTTTTCCCAGTCAGCTTTGTTAAAGTTAATATATGTCTTTTTCTCGGAATATATATGATTTATGGAACGGCTTAAGGTGATTATGATCGGCACGTGGTCTAAACCCAATACAATTTCAGTTCTTCATTCTGCAACTGGCATTAGTGACATACTGGCAAGGGAGATATCTGGAGAAGAGTATGAGTTGTTTGTAGCCCTTGTCGGTTGTGGTCGTTGAGGACTCCAAAATTGGAGCCGTCAATTTGATCAGCAATGCTTTCACTTCGCGGACCAGTGTTTAGATGTGAGTGCCATAGATCATGGTGCGCGTTCACATCTCCAAGAATTAGACAGTCTTTGGTATAAAATAAATGTCCTATGGACGGTTCATAACCTATATCACAGCTGCTTACTGGTGGAATATAAATATTGACTAGTGTTATTTCCGTATTTACGTATTTTATTATAATTCCTTGTTGTTCTAGGTGTTTGTCAGTTCCCGGTACTGCAGGTAGAGTGGTTGTACGGTAAATAGCACTTTTGTGAATTGTAAAGGCAAGACCACTACCTTTGTCTTTCCCTCTATCCAGCCTTATAATTTTATAATCACCGATACTATCACTAATCTTAGATTTAACATTTAATTTTGTTTCTTGGAGAAACGTGACTAGAATATTGTTATTGCACATAAAGTTTATTATATTGTCGATCTTATTCGTGAGGCTGTTGCAATTTAGTGGCATAATTTTTACATCACTCGGAGTTTCCGGTAGCGTGTTCATTCGTAATGTGTTTTGTTGTGGACTCGTGTTGGTATTTTGATTTGATGCTTGACAACATGGCGCTATGTAGTTCTTGGTCCATTGCTTATGTGTGACAAGACCTGAGCAGTTCTTGAGGTAGCACCATTCCTTGCAGGTATTACACTGGATAGATGTTGTGTTTGCTCTTAAGATGTTTTCACATATTGTACAGTGCCATGTTTTAGTTGGTCCTGGATTTGTTTCAATACCAGCCATGACGAGGAGTATTTGAAGCAGTGAGGCCAGTGACAGCTGCTTCTTTACCAAAAAAAAAATTGAGCATAGGATTTGCACCTTCCGTCGAAATTGTTTTGATGGTCCTTGGTCGGAATTGTGTTCCGAGTGCTTCTAGGGCGTGGACCCGTCCATCTTGAGAATTTGCACCCATATGGACCCCTCAAGTTGCCAACACTCACTGGAATAAATTACAAACAACACAAAATGCTACCTTGCGAGCCGCAACCGGATGTCACCTGATGGCCCACCGCGATCATCTACATGAGGAAAGTAACATATTGCCGGTCCGTGAACATAATGAAATACTAACCAAACAATATCTGTTGGTCTGTCACAAAGAGCAACATCCTTGCAATGACATCTTAACTACAATAGAACCACCCAGAGACATAAGGAAGACAGCGAGATGCTTTCTGCAAGATATCATAGAGAGTTAGGTTTCTGGTAACATCGACGAATCTACATATAGAACCGGCTTAAGAACACTCCACACCAAAACGGTCGAAAACGCAATAAAAAACAATATTCCAAATCGTGTTCTAAACAGAAAGCCACCAAATGTCGCTGCCAAAGAGGTCCAATTGCCCCGTAGCACTAGATCCATCCTTGCCCAACTTAGATCCGGTTGGTCAAGCATCCTAAACAACAACATGAGTAGAATTGATCCTGAAATTACTGACAAGTGTCCCGCATGTGAGGGCACGCCACACGATGTAGACCACCTATTTAATTGTCCTGAAAATGAGACAAACTTGATGAAGGAAGATTTGTGGTACCACCCAAGGACAGTAGCAGAGTTCCTGAACCTGGACATGGAGCCGGAGGATTAGCACCAAAACTGTCGCTACAACAACAACAACAAACAACAAAAGTAATGCAATGAAAGCACAAACAACCCCAATATGAACTCTTCGAGTCACTAATACCCAGGGTGATGGGAAAAAAGTCAACAAACTTAAACTACATAGAGCACCTACATAAGGAATGTGATATTCTATCGGTCCGTTTAATGATATGGTGTCTTGCTCTAAGAGCAACGATACCCTGTCAAAGGGTCTACCATCTAGGGATACTTATAAAGTGTTGGAGTATGCAATATAAACGTGCCAGCTTATGCTGAATGTATTTCAGTATAAGCTTACCTATTGTTTTATTTTGACAGTTCAATATGTTCAATGTATCTTTTCACATGTTATGTTAAAACTTAAAATCAATCAAATAAAGAAAACTAAATTGTTCTAAATATTAGTATTTATTATCGTCGATGTGATCCATCGAATATTGTTTCATCTTCATTCCAAAAGGTTATGGGCCCAGAAGTCGCCCTGAAACAATATTTTTCGATATAGATAAATAGAACGAGTTTTATTGTATTTGCGATTTTGATTAAAAATTAAATTAAATTCAGCTAACTATTTTGCATGGCAATTTCAAATGCGTTTGGCATTGTTACGTGATGAATCATGGGAGGTAGTTGATTTGGAAATTAAACCTGATAATGTTTCTGCATCCGATTGGGCTAAAAAGGAAACAAAGGCATATTCTGCGATTGGTCTTTGTATTGAAGCTGATCAATTGGTTCATATACGAGATACGACTGCAGCAAGAGGAGCATGGATAGCACTGAAGGATTATTATGAAAAGAGTACAGCACAAGGCAGAATTTGTTTAATGTGAAATTTAATGCAGCTACGTTTTCATGATGGTGATGATATGGGGGGGCACATTGCGACCATTAATCGTTCGTTCCAGCAAATTGTTGATTTGGGAATGGAAATGACTGTTGATTATTGGAGATCGGCAACAATGCTATGTAGATAGTTACGATCAACTTGTAATGTCCATGGAATCACGGCCGGTGAATGAACTTACGGGATCAAAATTGCAATCTATTTTGATTGATGAATATCGTCGACGATTGAACAAAAATCATGATGAACAAAATTCTAGTGCAGTTATGTTTGTTGGCAAGAAAATTCGAGGTAACACAAACAAACCAAATATTTTTTGTTTCAAGTGCAGAGCAAAGGGGCATAAAAAGAATGCATGACCGAACAATGACGTCAATACACAAAAATGGAAAAATACCAGCCAATCATTGCAAAAGGACGATAACAAGCAAAAGGTAAACTTGATTGTCAGAAATAATAATGATAGCGACGCGTATGAAGAACTGTTTCACGCAGGTATAACAAGCAGACAAGAAGGTTGGGTGATAGATTCAGGGGCTACAAGCCATTATTGCTCAAATAAAGATTTAGTTGGCAAAATTGATATGACCCGATTAAAAGAAAGGTTCTCATTAGTCGCGATGTTCGTTTTGGTGTTAGTAATTCATCACAGTTTCATGAGGTGGCTGATTTACCAGATCTAATTTATGTAGATGGTGAACATGATTTTGTGGTAGAAATTGATAATAATTTGGAAAATGAACAAATTACTGATGGCAATGAAAATGTTGATACCGATAGAAATAACATTGAGGAAGAGAATGTAGCAGCAGACAATGTTGTTCCAGTACGGTGTTCAAAACGATCGAACCTAAATATCCCTCCGAAAAGAAACATCGAAGAAATAGATTCGATTGAAGTTATTTCTGAACCAAAATCATTCAATCAGGACATGTGTAGTGCAAATAAAAATCAATGGTTAGATGCAAATTTTGCAGAAGATAAAATTGATCGCAAATCAAACCAAGGCTGTTTAAAAATGGCAGCAACAGAAAAACGTTCCAGAAAAACAAAGCCCATCGACATCAAAAGATTCTTTGTTAAATCATTTCAAGAGGAAGGTATTGTGAACTGCACATATATTCCAACTGAAACCATGTTGGCAGATATATTAACAAAGCCGTTGAATGGAAGCTGAATCAAAATATTGCATGAATATTGCGGACTAAAAGGAACTGTCGCAGTTTAGATTGAGGAAGAGTGTTGGAGTATGCAATATAAACGTGCCAACTTATGCTGAATGTATTTCAGCATAAACTTACCTATTGTTTTATTTTGACAGTTCAATATGTTCAATGTATTTTTTCACATGTTATGTTAAAACTTAAAATCAATTAAATAAAGAAAACTAAATTGTTCTAAATATCAGTATTTATTATCGTCGATGTGATCCATCGAATATTGTTTCATCTTCATTCCAAAATAAAGTTGAAAATTGATTGCAGAGATGAGACAGAAACTAATAATATTGATGAACGTCAACTGATCACCATAACTAATATTTACTCTAACTGCTCTTATGTCAAATCGTTTTTTTGTTTGTTTGTTTTCCTTTATTTCCCTCAGAGAGAAACAGGTTTGTCTTCCCAAAGACGTGCGTAAATTTTTCATTTGATTCAAAATTGTACAATTATTGCGATTTTCTTTTAAATCTATAAGAAAAAAACCTACCACAAAAAAATAATAGTTTCTCCCTCCCTGCGACTGTATAAAAAGAAATGAAAAAAATGACGGATTAAGATATCATTCTAACCAAACATATAATTTTTTATCTTTTATCTATTAAAAATAAACTAACTCATAATGAAAAGTTGGTCACCAGCAAGTTTTCATAACATACTTTCAGGATATTTACATAACTTAAATATTTGCACGTGGTCATTATAGAATAATAAAATATTCACTATTATAAAAGCACTGGAAATAACACAATAAATGTAAAATACTCTCGTAATTATTTTCATTCATTTTATAAAAATTAGCACAACTAAAAAGAAATATAAAAACAAGTGTTATTAGTTTTTAATTTATAAAAAGAATAGATTCTACTTTTTGTTTCGTTTTAAATTATTTAATAGTTATTAATTCATAATTTAATAAAATAGTTTGTGGTTGTAAATAAACAGAAATGCAAATGGCGAAAAGAGATATTGAATATGACATATATTAGTGATCACGATTGGTTATATCTCTCTTCATACAATTTTAAAGTTATGTTCTCTCTATATATGTACTCTAAGATGAACGTACATATAAAATTTGTCAAAAAAGATTTTACACTAATGCTACGCACTAAATTGAGTTCGAATTATAAAACCATCACAAACGACTGCCGAAGAAATTTTATTTTCCTGTGGAGTGTAGCAGATGCATTTTGACTCAATTGGCGTTAAACAAAGTTCCTTAAAAAATTTTAAAAGAAATCGGTCATATGTAATCGAATGTAATCCGAAAAAATTGCTCATTTTAGAATGACTTTAATACTGCTTATAGGGCAAAATCACTGACAGTTGACAGCTGTTTCTATTTTTTTGATAAATATTGAGTTTGTGATTTGAGCATCATTTACAAAAAAGTAAAATGAATTTAACAGTAAATGATTTTTATAAAGTCTGCCGTTCTTGTTTATCAACACTTGAAAGTGGAGAATTTTTGTTCTCTAATTTTAATGGAACCGAAAATAATTTGATTATATTATACGAATATTTTACCTCAATTCCGGTAAGTCGTAAAATTAATATTTTCATTTTATTATTAATTTAAGTAAGATGTTTTAGGTAAAACGTGATGATGGTCTTCCACAACAAATATGTCATAATTGTTTTGAAAAAATTTTACTTTTTCAAAATTTTCGTATACAATCGGAGAAAACAAATTATTACCTACAGCAAATTTTACAACAGAATTATAGTTTAATGAATACATTAACACAACATACTCAACATCAAACAAATTTAGATGAATTTGTTCAATCGATTTCATCAAATATAAATATCGATGTTGATTCAATGGTTAAATGTGACGATTTCATGACACAACATGATAATGAATCTCAAGAATCGTCGATAAACATTGATGAGATACAATCAGACTTAGACGAAGATGTTGATGAATCAAAACTTAATATGAGCATCTCGATGGATTTGCCTTTGAATCACGATGAAAATATCAATGAAATCGAAAATCTGGAAAGTATTCATCAAAGTTTAGAAAATTTACATGCAAATGAATTACAATCGAAAATTAAAAATACAACAGAAAGTTATCCACAAGCTGGACCAAAAGTCAGCAAAGAAAACAAAGATGATTTGGAAATAGATGAAAATAGTGCTTCGTATTTAAAAGAATTATTTAAAAATCCGAATAAACCTAAAAATTGTTCGGTTTGCGATAAACAGTGTTGTGACGTTAAATCATTAATAAAACATCGCCAAAAGCATCATGGAAATAAAAAATTTCAATGTATGGATTGTGGTGGTGGGTTCACAACGACACGAGGATTACGGATACATATAAGACAACATACAGGAGAAAAACCTGAGAAATGTTCAATGTGTAGTAAATGTTTTGCAGATCCAAGAACTAAAAGGTAATATTTTTTATGAATATTAATATAAATAAATATATAATTGTTAACCGGCAGAAATCATGAAAAAATTCATACCGGAGATTTTCCATTTTCGTGTGAGATTTGTGATAAAAAATTTCCTGCTCGAATACCATTAGTAAATCATATGAGAATGCATACAGGCGATCGACCTTTTAAATGTGATATATGTGGGAAGTCTTACAATCAAGCAAATAATCTACAAATTCATTTACGTTTACACACTGGAGATCGTCCGTTCTCGTGTACAACTTGTGAAAAAACATTTACTAGTCAAACTTCCTTAGGAATTCATCAATTAACGCACACAGGTAATTTTTTTAAAAAATTATAGTTTTTGTAAGGTTCGTCGCTAATTGATGTCTTTTGTAAAATTTGTTTTAATTCGTTACAGGGGTAAAAAACTACCAGTGCACCTATTGTGGAAAACAAGTAGCTCGATTGAATCAATTAAAAGTACATTTAAGGATACATACAGGAGAAAAACCATTTAGCTGTAACTTTTGTGATAAAAGTTTTTCAAATAGTAGTGCATTGAAAACCCATACGTATATTCATACCGGAGAGAAAAATTTTATTTGCACCGTTTGTGGTAAACGTTTTACTCGATCAATGGAACTTCAAGTACATACACGAAGTCATACAGGTGAAAAAAATTTCGAATGTTCTTATTGTGATAAAAAATTTGCAACATCAAGTAATTTACGGTTACATGAAAGAAAACATACCGGTGTTAAACCATATAAATGTAATGAATGTGATAAATCGTTTGCTGATTCTCATGTATTAAAAAATCACATACGAACCCATACAGGTGAACGTCCGTTTTCATGTAAAGTTTGTGGAAACAGTTTTTCACAGATCGGAGCTTTAAAAACACACATGCGTAGTCATAATAGTGTAATGGTTGATGAAACTAATTTACCAGAATCAAAAGTTGATTTAAATAGTTTAATAACAATTAGTAGCGATGATGATTTATACTTTGAAAAAGATCCTAGCAGTTTATTGGAGAACGATCATAATAATGATGTTGTGGCTTTAATTGAACAAAATATTCACGACAATATTTATTTAGGTGATCCAAATAATGTAACAATAAATTTACATATGCATTAATGTTATTGTAATAGACAAGTAAGTGATTAAATGAAATACTAGAAAATGTAAACGTTTTGTGTCGGGAAATGCAAAACTGTGTTGATATTGTCGCGTTTAACATCTCCACTAATGCAGTTTGATTTCGATAAAAATTTATAATCGCCTAAATTTAGGGAAATTGTTACAAAGAGCTATGACAGACCCTTTGAAGCTTCATATTACGGAGCGAGTTGTAGATAATGTCCCCCAAGTTTGGTGCTGGATTTAAGTTGAGAGTATCAGAGTATCAATAAAATAACGCAATGTGAGTAGATACTCATAAAAAATATGTTAAATCAACTTGATTAACTTCCAAGAGAGAGTTACGAGTTACATAAAATCTTAATTTTAAGCAGGATTTTGCATTAGTATTTGGTTGATTTTGATATAGAATTATTTAATTGATTGATCACACGTTCAAAATTACTAGATGAATTACAAAAAAATTAATAAGAAATATATATATAAGAACTGAATCTAAAAAATTATGGTGCAAATTATGAAACTTTTTGCAATCCATACAATTTTCGACCGATCTAGCTTCGAACCAATGAGAAAATTTTAAACTTTAAAAAAGTTTATCATTCTCATCAGGGCTAGCCGACTAGATAAACCGTTTATAGTTCGTAAACCGTTCGTTTATCTAGTCGGCTAGCCCTGATGAGAATGATAAACTTTTTTAAAGTTTAAAATTTTCTCATTGGTTCGAAACTAGATCGGTCGAAAATTGTATGGATTGCAAAAGGTTTCATAGTTTGCACCATAATTTTTTAGATTCAGTTCTTATATTATTCTTGATGGGATATTTTCCCTCGGGGTGATGTTATATCACAAATAATTTACTGAATTAAGAAATATATACTTCATTCTATTTGTCTTGTGTAATAGACATAAACATAAAAATAATCAAACCAAAAAATTGTGAGAAATATTTATGACTCATTCCATATAACGTAGGGCCGATTGTATGAATGCGGATAGAAGATAAATCCTCGGATAAATCGTCGTTTGTATTGTATGAATCAAGATAGAACAACAAATTAATCCGAGAATAAAATTCTATTCTTTCTTTTTCTTGTATAAAACAAAGGATAAAACAATTTGTTTTTTTTCTTGACATGCGCATAGCAGGATAATTTTGTTTTGAATTTAAATTTGTGCGTTTCTAAAATTTGTTTTTTGATATAAATTAATAGTAAAATAAATAATATTTTTAATATAATTTTAAGTTTTGAAATAATGTTTTTTAAATTTATTTAATAGAAACGTAAAAGAAAAAGTATTGCCACTTATAAAAATACTTTTATAAACTGCAATATTTAAAAAATATTTAAAAAAGTCTAACCGTGTTCATACAATCGACCAAAAATGAAATCTTCGGGTGAAGATAAAACTTTATTCTCGGATTTTTTTCTATCCATCCTTGTTCATACAATCGACCCGGCCCATATTGCGGCAGTTTTTGAAAAAATTTTCCGATAAATTAGTTTTACTAGCAAAATTGTTTATGATTTATAATGATCAAATTATCTTTTATAGAAATAATTGAAATATTTTACAAAATACGCATGACGTTCAAGTTAAAATTTTTTTTCCTAAATATGGTTTTCAAATATTTTAAATTTTCTGCGCATTGAAGCATTCCGTGGCAATCAGCACGTAAATACAAAAAAATAATTCATTCTTATTTATGGGTAGTTCTCAGCTATCAAGACACATACCGTATTTTCCAACATTGTCCAAGCAAAACAAACTATATTTATCCTAAACTAACATGCTTTATCAATAAATCACTTTAAAAAAGACGAAAAAGAAAAAAGGCGTGAAGCTAGAAAAACTTTCCATAAAATAAATAAATAAAACACAATATTTGTGTTAAAACTTCATTTAATTCTACTGAAAGCATAAAGACTTGTATCAACAAGAATATTTTGAATTCACAAATGGCACAGAACACTTAAAAGACCGGGTCCCGGGACAAGAACTGACGAGACGGCAAAACCAAAAGTGTTTATTTGAATCCAATAATATTTTTATTCTGAAACCAATATAATTATAAATTTAACAATTCATTTATCGATAAAGTAATATATATAGCTTACATTTCTTAAGCCGCAATTATACTATTGCAGAACTCTGCAATATTTCTGCAATAGTCGTGCAATGGTAGTGTGTAAAATATTCATTGCAAAAAAATTTGGCAATGAACTCATTGCAAAACATTGCAATGAGTCATTGCAATGTTTTAAAATGAGTTCATTGCCAAACTTTTCTGCAATGAATATTTTACACACTACCATTGCAGAAATATTGCAGAGTTCTGCAATAGTCTAATTGCGGCTTTAGTCTTGATTATACTTATAGCAAAGACATGTGCAGTGAATGCTGTCAGCAAATTAAAATAATTCCGAATCCTGTCACTAGGCGGCTACTTTAATTTGCTCATAATGATTTTTTTAGTTTGGGCTGCGTTTACATCCTCAATGACATCGCGGCCCCCGTAAATCGATTCCGAAGATTTACCTTCAACGTCTAAAACCGCAAGTTTAGATGCCGGTCTCTTCAGAATACCAGCATTTGTTCTTACTTCGTTGACACGCACCTGGCTATCTTTTGCTTTAAAAACCTGTTGCACAATTCCACGAATCCGTTGACTCCTAGGAAGATCAGCATCACATATAGTTACAAGATCACCTACCTGTATAGGTTTCACCATTTTGTCCGCCGTGTGAGAGCTGTCTTAAACTCAGAAATCCATCGCTTCCAGAATACATTTTTTAACTGCAGAGCAATTTTCCATTGTTTGCGATGTCGAAATAATTCATTTGCAGGACCAGGCGTTTGTGTTGAGTTACTACTGCCTAGTAGAAAATGATTTCGTGTCAAAGGTTCCAGATCCTCCGGTGACACTGTGTAATATTGGGGAAGGCCGGCGGTTTACAGTACCCGCGATTTCTTATAATATATATATAATAATACTTAACTTTGAACTAACAAACACCGAAATTATATTATTATTCCGTTTATTCTATTTATTTTATGTTACTCTTTTAAACACTTCCTCTTGTAACTAATCACTCACTAACTAAAAATTTACACTTCCTCTTTATATATCTGAATCTATTATTAATCCTTATTTTTAATTATGTTTATTTTCAATACATCTCTTTTCTACAATCATGGAATATTATTGTTTGCGATTTGTTTACTTATATTAAAGAAAAATTTAAAGGTTGTAACCGTAATAAAACAATCCATGATTGTAGTTTTCTTGTTATAAAATTATGTACAAAATGTTTCATCCTTTTTTTACCTTATTTTATTATCTAATCCGTATTTTGTTTCTAAATGAATTTTAATAAAATAAAAGGATAATAAATATCGGGCGACAAAGTGGCGGTGATCATATAATTTACATTTTTCAGTCGCCAGTTTGTCGATTGTAATATAAAATAAAATAACAAAGGATGATCCATAAAAGAGATCGATTGTTATGAAGCTATCAAACAGGAGGTGAATGCGAAATGTCGCTTGCAACAGAGCTCCCCTTTTTGAGAACTTCGCATTTGGTAATCATTTTTAGAGTAAATACTTTCAAAATGGTTACCAAATCGAACCTAAATCTAATATATTGAATTTTATTAAGTACATTTAAGCTATATTTAATTAAAAATAAAATATTATGAAAACTATGTTATATGTTGAATATGTTGATTGTAGAATATCGGTTGCTAATGTGATTTAGTACACGCCTTGAATTGGTTCATTGTAATCTTAATGGTTAGTTGTTGTGGATTCGTACTATATGATTTTGTTAATATTGTTTATTTGGTTTTATTTTTATCCGTTTTCTGTAATTTTCTCCAGTAAGTTTGGATTAATATAACAATGGTGATATTACATCAAATAAGTTGCGCAGTTGTATAATCTCAATTTAAATCTTATAAATATTATTTGCTTGCCGTCTATTGGTAAATTGAGTTTAACGGTTGGTATGTATGAGGTTTAACTTTTAACTAACTCATTTGTTAAGTCTTATTGTTAAATTTCATAATCAGTATTTTATGGAACATCATTTGTTTAGTTGAGTTGAAATGAATATATCTTAGCACACATATATTGTTATTTTTACACTTGCACGTCTTCTTTCTTTGATGTTTAAATTAGGTTTTATTGTCCCATGTTGTTTTGTTAACATTAATTTTACACAGACCAATTCTTTAACGTTCCTTGCATCTTGTTCTTCGTATTTTTATTTATTCGATTTTTCATGATGTACTTTCTGTTTACTAGCTCCATTTCTGCTTGATGTATATAACTTGATATTGAGACTAAACTTGAATTTTTTTTTTTTTAATTAATGTGCATGTATATAAAAAAAATTTTATTATTACTATAAATTATGTATTTGTTTTCCTTTTTTTTTATTTGTTTTTTTTTTTTTTTACATAATTTCTTTAATATTATTCTAATCTAGATATTCTTACATACTAAAAATTATTATTATAATATAAAATATTTGAATTATTGTTTTGAAGTTTAAAAATATATTCCAGTACATAATATGAGTTTTCGGTTTTTTGTTAATTGAAAATATTTCTTAAGCATATTTAAATGTCTGTGTTATCTTTTTTATTGTTATTGGAAATAAATTTTTTTATTAAATTTTTATGAACTATTTTTTCTTTATTTTTAACCTTAATTTTTATATTTGTTTCAGAAGGAATTTCTATAATTTCATAAGGACCGTCATAGAGTTTCTGAAACTTAACGCCTTCTCCTTTTTTTGTATTGTTTAACATTAAAACTAAATCACCTACTTCAAATTGAATGTGTTTTACATTTTTATCATAATTATTTTTTGTTTTTAATTTTTGGATCAGTTGATTTTCCCTTGCATATTGGTATGCCTTTTGGAGCTTATATTTCAACTCGTAAAGGTAATTGTCATAATTATATCGAACAGATGGTTCGTTTTTTAAAGAATTAGGTATTGTTACTTTGTATCCATACAATAACTCAAATGCAGTGTAGCCCGTGGCTTTTGATTTGGTTGAGTTCATTGTAAATATACAAAACTCAATCAATTCATCCCAATCATTTAAATTTGCATTTACCACTCCTCTTAGATATTCCTTCATAGTTCTATGAGATCTTTCTAAAGATCCGTTAGTTTCGGGGTGCCAAGCTGATGCTCGAGTTTTTTTTATATTTAAAAGCTTGCACACGTTTTTGAACAGATCGCTCATAAAATTCGAGCCTTGATCTGTTAAAACAGTCATATTTTCTATCATACCAAAACGTAAAATTATAGATTTGACGAAAGCTTTTGCTACTGTTTCAGCTTCCTGATTTACAATAGGAACTGCTCCGACTAGTTTAGTAAGGTCATCTTGGTATGTTAGAAGATATTTATATCCGTTTTCAGTTAGTGGCAACGGGCTAACTATATCAAGTGCTAAACGTTCCATTGGTTTTTTAGCGGTTGTTGTAATTCTCAGGGGAGTTTTACGTTGCCTGCTATACTTACTTTTTTGGCAGTTACTACAATTTTCAACATAACTTTTTATTTGTGATTTCATTCCTTTCCATTGATATTTTGCATTGATTCTTGAATACATTCGCTCGATTCCTTGATGTCCACCTGTGAGACAATTATGGTGGCTTTCGAGAATTGAGTTAATGTCATCTAAGTTCTTCAAAATTATCCTTTCGTCATAGAAAACTAAAATTTTAATATCTGTTTTTTCAAACCCTAAATTTATCATATCTAACAATTCATCGAAATTTGATTGTGTAATTAAATTGTCATTCATGTTGATAACTAACTTTCTTATATTATTTTCCTTTAACTGCTGCGTCCAATCCTTAATATGTTTAATTATTAAATTTATGTCATGCAAATCATCTTTTTTATCTCTGGATATTAAATACACTACGTTTTCTTCTAAGCTGAACACTAAGTCTCCTTTTGTATTCTTTTCCCTAACCGCAACTTCTGTAATTGTATCTAAAGCTACTAATTTCAAATAAGTCCTATAATCTTTAATTAAATTTGTATCGCTTGAATGGATTATGGTAGGAACAAAATCAACATCTAATTCATTGTCATCTTTAGAGAGTTCTAGTTCTATTGCCCTACGCCTATTGGTTTTTGATCTGGTTACTATTTTTATAGATTTCGTGGTATCGTCTTGGTTAATATAATTCCTAGATAAGCAGTCTGCTACTACGTTACTTTTACCTTGAACATGTTTGATATCGAAGGAATATGAAGAAAGTTTTAATTTCCATCTCATCAATCTACTACTAGGATTTTTAATATTCATTAACCACATCAATGGTTTATGGTCTGTTAATATTTCAAAATGTACTCCATACAAATACACTCTAAAATACTCAACAGCCCACACAATTGATAGCAATTCTTGTTCTGTAACAGAATAACGCGTTTCAGCGTCCAGAAGATTTCTACTAGCAAACCCAACTGGTAAATCATCGCCATTTTCATTTAGTTGTGAAATAACAGCACCAATAGTTCGCATAGAAGCATCTGTTGTGAGTCTAAATGTTTTCGAAAAATCCGGATATTGCAGAATTGGTGCTGATGTTAATTTTTCTTTTAACAACTCTACTGATTTTTCACATTCTTCTGACCATATAAATTTAACATTTTTTCTTAGCAATCTGGTTAAACATTTTGTTATTTCTGCATATTTATCGATGTACCTTCTGTAATAGCCTGTCATACCTAAAAACGATTTTATGTTTTTTGCACTATTGGGAGCTGGAAAATTTAAAATAGATTTAATTTTTTCTGGGTCTGGTTTGATTCCATTCCCAGTTATTAGATGACCTAAATAAATAGTTTCTGTTTGAAAAAATTTACATTTCTCCGGTTGTAATTTTAAGTTATATCTACGCAACCGTGAAAAAACCCTGTTTAGTTTTGCCACATGTTCTTCTACATTTTTAGAATAAACAACTATATCGTCTAGATAAACAAAGCAATCGGTACCAGCTAATCCAGTCATTACAGAATTCATTAGCCTCTGAAATGTATGTGATGAAGATTTAAGCCCCATTGGCATCCTGCACCACTCGAAATGTCCAAAATTTGTGGAAAAGGCAGTTTTTTCTCTATCTTTCTCATCTAAAACTATTTGGAAATAGCCTGAGGATAAGTCCAATGTTGAAAATATTTGGGCTTTTCCAAGTTGGTCCAAAATGTCTGTTATGTTAGGCAGTGGGAAATTGTCTGAAATTGTTATCTCGTTCAATTTCCTGTAGTCGACCACAATTCTCCATTTCTTTGTTCCATCCCTGTTTACCTTTTTCGGAACTAAAAGTAATGGTGAGTTCCAAGGGCTTTTGCTGTATCGAATTAGACCGTCATTAAGAAGTTTTTCTATTTGACTTTCGATTTCCTCTCGTTGAGAAATGGGAAGTCTGTACGGTTTAACATTAATCGGAATACTATTTGGTTGTATCGGTATTTTATGAACTACTGCATCGCATGCTGTTAGTATATCATTATCTAAGTAGAATATGTCTGTATATGTTTCCAATAGATTTCTCAAATTCTCGTATTCTACTTGATCTGTCTTTAAATCATTAAAAATCTTGTTCTTAATATCTAACACTCTTTCATAATAATTAGTATTGCATTCGTTGGTTTTAGCTTGTCTCAAATTTGAAATAGAATTAAATGATTTCTTCGGATTATTTCCGTTGTTATTTGTCTCTAAACAATGTATTATTTCTGTTCTATAAAAAATCATATAAATTTGGTCACCATATTTGTACTGATCTTGTATGGGTTTTACATTTTCGTCATCAATTTCGTAAATATATTTATCGCTAGCTAAAACGCAGTTGTAATGACCTGTTTCGAGTGTTTCGCCAAAATGATTTATGAATGAATCTAAATGTAGATTTTTAGCTATACCATTCACTTTTATGGAAATTTCTTTTGAATAATCAATACTTTTTATAATTTTTTTTCCTTCGCTATTAAATCTTTTTAAGTGAAAACATAAAATTTTTGGAGCTTTTTCGAATGTGTAATTGACATATATTGTGTGGATTGCATTACAATTTGAACAAATGGACCCTTCAATTTTGGCTTTCTTAAAAAACTTATTTATGCTATCTTGAATTGATTGACAATTATCTATGGACAATGAAATACTATTGAATTCTTCTGTCTGTTCGTTTGAATAGTCGCAGTTAGAGCACGTAATTTTCTTTTTTAGTTTCCCTATAAGATCGTTTATTTTAATATTTGTTTCGTCATTTAAATTTTGAGAAAAGTACTGAAATAGCTCATGTGTATCT
This sequence comes from Diogma glabrata, assembly GCA_963693315.1. Classification (NCBI taxonomy): domain Eukaryota; kingdom Metazoa; phylum Arthropoda; class Insecta; order Diptera; family Cylindrotomidae; genus Diogma; species Diogma glabrata. Next base: position 34,359,210 of record OY856186.1, on the reverse strand, counting down.
TGTTGTTGACCATTGAATAGGAACGGGAATTTGTCTCTCATTGTATTGTATAATTCCAATGGTATGATATAACTATTTAGATTATTGAAACTATTTTGGGTTCTTTGCCAAACACATATCAAACACATGCAGTTACAATCATTTTTAAATTTGTGGGAATATGTTATTTTGATTATTTTTTCGACTTCTGGTAGTCTTAAAAGAATCTGGAATAATGCATTAAAAAAACAAGAGTTGCCTAAATTTTTAAAACCTTTGTATACACTTGATATGCTGTCGCTAGTAGGTAATTTGGAGGACATCAGTTTGTTTTCTACTTCTATATTATTGTAGTTACTTTCAGGGTCTTCTAACTTACTTTCCTTCTCCGTTAATTTGTCATCTTGTTTTGGTTTAGTCTTTAATGTACTTTTACTGTATTCTTTAACAAGAATATTGTCTAAATCAAATTTAACTCTTTTTTTCTTGGTTTCCGATTTTAAATTATTTGGATTGATATTTATGTTTGAATTATTAAATTTTTCGTTTTCGGTAGTTTCTCTAAAGCATAAGTTAACATGGTTCTCTATTAAGAAATCTAAGCCTAATAAACCATCATAATCTATGAGAATGTCATCTGATACTATGTAAAATTTCTGTCTAATAAATTTTGCATCTACATGAATATCACCAAAAATAGATCCTAAAGTATCCAGCTTTTGATTTGGTATAACCCCAACAATTGAAACTCTGTCTTTCTTATTTATCGCTACGTTTTTATTCAAGACTTTTGATTTAATTATACATATATCTGCTCCACTATCAACTAAAAAAACAAGTTTTTGACCAGATTTTGCTATTGAGCAGTGTGTTGCTAGTTCCATTCCTCTTTGATTAGTGTTTTTAATTGATATATGTTTTATATTTGTTTTATTTATAAGTTGTTTTCTGACAGTTTGCCTTTCAGGGCTGACCCAGCCAAACTGTCTTCTGTCAAGTTTTTTGATGAGTGGTTACTTACATATGTTCTATTGTATTCTTGTCTGGAGTTCTGTGGCACGTCTGGAAATCTGTTTTGAGTGTCGTTTGGTCTTCGTTGTCCCATATTTCGATTAAAAGTGGTCCTATTGTTTAGGTTGAAATTAGGGCTATAGTTACTATTGATGAGTTTATTGTTTTCGTTTGAGTATCTATTTGGACTTTCGTATCGAGGAACAAACGTGTTTGGACTAAATTGAGAGTTTTTGTATCTATTTTGTCTAGAGAAACAATTGACATCTGTATGACCTGGTTTTCCACAAAATTTGCAAATGTTGATATTCTCATATCTATTTATGTTTGTGTTTGTCATTTGAGATGTTTTACTTGTAAAGTTATTAAGATCCTTGACAATTTCGATTGCCTCTGCGAAAGACGCTCTCAAACATGTTGTAATTGCTTGAGATTTTATAGGTTGATTTAAACCATTGACAAAATATTTCGTAGCTCTTTTACGAACCTCTTCTCTCAAATAACTTAATGTCTCTTTATTTAGTGTATTTGGAAAAGAATCTTCGATTGCTTTTACGAAAGTTTGGACCTGGTTGCTATACTCTGTAATTGAGGACTTGCCTTGGAAAATATTTTCTAATTCTCTTTCCAGTGTTTCCTTGGATTTTGGTGGATTTACGATATTTTTAAGATCTTTCAAGAACTCTAGCCATTTTTCATCCTCTTTATTTTTAGTACTTTTAAACTGTTTATAAACTTCAGAAGCTTTGCCCGTAAGTTTAAAAATTATTTCACTAAAAAATTCTTTTTTACTGGCTTCGTCCAAGTCTGATCGAAATTTGTCACATCTTATTTCGAAACAGCATATTTCGTTTGGATTGCCGTCGTACGAGGGTATTTTTTTATCAAAACTGTCAAAATCAAATTTCGCCATACTTATAGAGTCTACCGTCTTATGTTTTACACTAAAATTACGACCACTACGTGTTTGACTAGGGGATTCTGTATTTTTTTTTTTGCTTTAACCAATGTCATCAGTTTTTGACGATATTTATTTCTTTTAAAAACTACTAGCAAACTATTAGGTTATTAGAAAATTTTAGAAACTTACCAATTTATTTTATTTTCCTTTGTGCCGCTTTTAAATTTTCACTCACAATATATTTTAATCTTCTGTTTTCTTTTTTTTTGGTCACGATCACATAATAATTACACTATTCAATTTTTATTTTATAAAAGGCACAAATAGTTACACAGACTTAAGTTTTACACAAAAAATTTGTTTCATTTTTAGGAACTTCTGGACACCTTAGTAAAAATTTTTTTTTTTTACTTAATGTCAACAGAAGCCTTTACTTCTGACACCAACTGTAATATTGGGGAAGGCCGGCGGTTTACAGTACCCGCGATTTCTTATAATATATATATAATAATACTTAACTTTGAACTAACAAACACCGAAATTATATTATTATTCCGTTTATTCTATTTATTTTATGTTACTCTTTTAAACACTTCCTCTTGTAACTAATCACTCACTAACTAAAAATTTACACTTCCTCTTTATATATCTGAATCTATTATTAATCCTTATTTTTAATTATGTTTATTTTCAATACATCTCTTTTCTACAATCATGGAATATTATTGTTTGCGATTTGTTTACTTATATTAAAGAAAAATTTAAAGGTTGTAACCGTAATAAAACAATCCATGATTGTAGTTTTCTTGTTATAAAATTATGTACAAAATGTTTCATCCTTTTTTTACCTTATTTTATTATCTAATCCGTATTTTGTTTCTAAATGAATTTTAATAAAATAAAAGGATAATAAATATCGGGCGACAAAGTGGCGGTGATCATATAATTTACATTTTTCAGTCGCCAGTTTGTCGATTGTAATATAAAATAAAATAACAAAGGATGATCCATAAAAGAGATCGATTGTTATGAAGCTATCAAACAGGAGGTGAATGCGAAATGTCGCTTGCAACAACTGGAACATGAGTTAAAGGCCTGCTGTTAACTATATTTTCCGCTTCGATGAGAACGCTGTTTAATTTTTCAATATGTGGTGCAACTTTATTAAGAATTTGATATAAAACACGTTTGATTGACGATACCAATCGTTACCAACACCCTCCAGCATTGGGATTGCAGTTAAACACCCATTCAATAATTCTTTTTGATAATTCCATTTGCATTTGGTTGTGACGCTTAAATAAGCATTATCACTACATATAAGAAAAACTAACCTATATGCAACGCTTAATCAAGCGCTATCACATAGGGATTGCAATTCCGGGATTTCGAATCCCGAAATCCCGGGATTCGAACGAATTTTCCAACCCCGAAAGCCCGGTAATAGCATGTTAAAATACCGGTATTTCAATATTAAAGGGAAAATAGTGTTTTATTTCTGAACTCAAAAATCCCTATAACGAAATATCATTTGATTGTATTTATTTATATACATATTAAAAAATCCTTAATGTGAAACATCATTTTATACAGTATAGGATATCATACAGGATATTTTTATGTTGATTGGTGAATCGGTTCGTGGAAATTGTTATCATAAAGAATAAGATCAAAGTCTTAAATCATTTTCTATTTTTTAATGTGAATTGTGATTGCAATTTGCAATTTTATTATTTAAATGTTCTTTTTTGATTATTTCCAATTTGCAATTTCCAAGACTGAATTATTATTATTATTTAAATATAGAAAAAATTATTTTATTGAAATTTTTAATGTTGATATAATTGCAATATAATTGTTAACTATAACATGTTCCATTGTTGATTTACAAAGACTAAATTATTTTATTTTGTTATATTATTATTTAAATATATTTTTTATTCGCCTACATATTAAAGTGGTACTGAATTACTGTGATTTTGATTTTGATTTTGATTTTTTTTGCGTCAGGACTTACAAGAATCTTGCCTTTCGCCCACAGAACAAAACTGAATAACAAAAAAAACTCAAACACAAATGTTGTCTGCGCATCAGGACTTACAAGACTTACTCTTGGCTTTCGCCCACAAAACAACGAACAGCTACAAAGAAATTCATAAAAAAAAAAATTAAAATCTTACACCTAAATAATTAAAAAAATTAAAACCAAAATACAAAAAAAAATTTTAAATGCAAACCAAAACAAAACCAAATATCACAATTTCAAAAAACATTTTCCAAATGAACAAAAACAATAAGACTTAAAGAATTGGTATACATGACCACCGGACACAAGCTGGGTCATGTACAGACCGTACACATTACAAAATACGCAGCGGTGAACCGGAGAGAAATTACAGTAAGAAGCCATAATGACTAACAATGTGTCAGGCAAAAACAGATTGAAAGTCTAACCAAAAAAATATTAAAATTTGGTACGAAAACCAATTTGACCTCGCCAAACATTAATGAATTTAATGTCACACATTGACAAACAACACAAGGGTAAACAACAATGTGAAAATTTTAGAAAACCAAAACAAAAATTCAGAAAAAATCGAGAAAAAAAATTCCAAAATTTCGATAATATAACAGTAAAATTATGCGTTTAAAAAATTGAGACTTCAAAAATAAAAAAAATAAAAATAAATCAGCGCAATTCAAAACTTATAATCGAATTTCAAAACAAATAACGTCTAAAAATTTAATAATCTAAATAAACAAAATTCAAAAAACCAATAAAACAAAGTTGAGTTGGGGGTTGGAAGCTGGATGCAGCAGCTGGAGTTCGGCAGTGGTTGCTGTTGCTTTTTATCAAAATTTTTAAAACTTAGAAAAAACTAAAATAACAAAAAAAAATTCGAAAAATTCTAAGTAAAAAGATTATCAAATTCCACAAAAATTAAAATTAAATTAAAAATCCAAAAAAATATTCTAAAAAAATTTACTAAAATAAACTTACTCTAACCTCTAAAATGAAAGACGGTTGGAGTTGGCGTAGGTGGAGTTGGAGTTGGTGGAGTTGAACTTCCTGATTGAACTGGAATATTACTTCAAAAAAATATTAAGAAACTCAAAATAAATTTTAAAACAATTTAAAAAAATTCAAAAATTATTCAAACTAAATTGAAAAGTGCAATAAAAAATTTTCTAAATTTCAAATAAAATTTAAATTTCACAAAATACAAAATTTTTGAACAAAATTAACAGTGTCAGAAAATTATTAAAATTTCAAAAGGTGAATTACAGCACTTTCTAAAAAAACTTAACAACCCAAAAATACTAAATATTAAAATTTACAAAATACAAAAATATTTAAAAAAAAAATATCCAAATTTTATAAGCAATAAATACTTTACAAAATATTTAAAAATTTAGAAATTATTAAAAAAATTTTTCCAAAAATTATATAGAAAAATATTTACAAAAATTCAAAATTCTAGTTAAACAAAATTTTTTTTAAAATTCCAAAAATTTTACAAAAGTTTTCAAAAAAAATGATTAAAAAAAATTCCAAGTTTAATAAATTACAAAAAAATTAAAAAAATACATCAAAATTAGATATTACAAAAAATTTATAAATTTCAAAAATTAAATACGATCAAAATTAAATTTTCAAAAAAAAACTTCCAAAATCTAACAATATTACAAATATTCAAAACCACAATAGCCGTGTTCGATTTGACTGAAGCAACTGATACAACTGAAAAATTGAATGTAATTGTTGTTGTTTTTTCAGTTGTTTCACTCAAATCGAACGCACCTAATATTTTCATAAAACCTCAATTCAAAAAAAAATTCTAAAACAAATATTTCACAAAAATTTTCTAAGAAATGAATTAAAATTTTCCAACAGACAATATTTCGAAAAAATATAAAATTACACAAAACAGCTAAAAAATTAAAACTCAAAACTTACTAAAATTACAAACAATAACCTATAACTATAAAAATTTTCAACAAAAAATATAACAAAAATTTTCAAAAAAAATTGAAAATTAATTTTTAAAAAAAAAATTGAAAATTAACTAAAATTATACAGATTTTCAAAATTATTTACAAATAAATCCAAAGTTCTATAAAAATTCAATAAAACTCAAAAACTCTAAAAACATGAACAATTCAAATTTTCGAAAGGATTGAACATTAATGTTTATAATTTAAACACCAAAATTCCAAAATCTGTTTATGATGATTAAAATTTACCACTTAATATAAAATTTAAATAAAATTAATATGTCAATAATTTCTAAATATTCTGGAAATTAAAATTATCAAAAATTTTCTAAAATTATAAAAATTTTCAAACAATTATCCAAAACATTATTCAAAATTTCTTTTACGATAACCAGAAAAATCATAAAAATTACAAAATCCAATAACTAAAATCTAAAATCTAAAGATCAAAAAACTAATCTTCAAAAAAAAAATGAATTATCTAAATATTCAAAAGATATTTTCAAAAAAATTATTTACAAAACCATACAATTATTTAAAATTACAGAAAAATTAAAATTTACAAGAAAATTAATATTATGTTATATAACAAAATTTTCAAAAAAAAAAAAAAAATCTTCTAAAAATTAAAATTTAAAATTTCCTAAAAAATCCCAAAATTATAAAAACTATTCATAACACTTACGAAAACTGAAATCAATTATTTAAAATAATAAAACTTAAAATTACGAATATTCATTCATTAAATTCTAAAATTACTAAAATACTCAAAATTCATTCAAAATTTCTTAAAATTAATACTAACAAAATCTAAATTCCTTACACAACTTAATACCACTTAAACAACAACTAAAACTTTTCTACCATATAAAAAGATTTGATTACAAAATTACACAAAATTCAAACAAAACGTAGTTATTAAAAATTTACAAAAATCTCAAAATCCAAAAAAAAACGCTCAAAACTTACAAAAACTTAAAAACAATTATTTAAAATACTAAATGTTAAAACTACCAAACTTTGTTATACCCGGGGTTATATTTTTATTTAAAATGAAACACTTAAACTTTGTTTTTATTCTTATTTAAAAATTGAACAATTTTTATTTATTTAATATTTAACCACTTTAGTTTTAGTTTTTATTTTAAAAATTTATTTGTAAATTCTTTTTGTATTAACATTTTTAATTTTGAAAGTTTTTATTTAATTAAAATTTGCACTTTTAACTTTTACTAAAAAATTACTTTTTCTAAAAATGACTAACTTAAAATATTTCTTAAACTCAAAGACTGATTTGAGAACTGATTGAGATCTGATTTCACTAGAACTGTGTATATTTGAATGGTTGTGTTCAACTGAGTTACTTACTTAAACTTATTCTTTTATACTACTTTGTTGAAATTGTATCGACTGTGCGACTTGAATCATGTTATTAAAACTACTGCTTTTATTTTCTTAAAAACTAAATCTTATATACTAAATTTTGCTTTTATTACATTACAAAAAAACAACAAAAACAAAATAGGAATAATTTTATTAAATTTAATATTTTGGGAAAAAGATTTGTCGGACAAAAGAAATAATGCAATTTCTAAGAAACTAAAATAAATTTTTTTTGTTGATAAAGGAGTGTGAAAAAATATTTAAAGTTTTATAGTAATTTTTTTGTTTGAGAAGGTTTTTTTGGAAAACATATATTGATTCAATATTTTAAAACGATATGTGAAATTGAAAAAGGATTGTCGGCAAATATGAAAAGACTTATCTTAGTATGAACTAAAATTGTGGTAACTGATATTATTTATTAGTTTTATCCTTTATAAAACTATCGGCTAGAGATTAAAAGAAAATTCTTAGTAACGACTAAAATTGTGATAAATGATAATATTTTATAGTTTTATTCTTTATAAAAGTATCGGCTAGAGATTAAAAGAAAATTTCAGTTTTGAAAATGTGTTTAGAGAACATTTATTGGTATGTGAAACTAATATTGCGATTTTAGAAAGATTTAGAGTTTGTATTTCTAGGAAATAGTGATTGAAAATTTGTAATGAGAAATACGGCACAACAAATGCAAGTATGAATGAAAATAGGTGTGGCCTATTCAAGATGTACGGCCTACGTAGTATTGATTTCTAGTGGATTATAGAAGTTTCGATTTATTTATTTTTCGATATAAATAAGCGAACAAAAATATCAGAGAGTCAGTTTTAATTTTGCAATTAAAAGTGTTTTACAAATATTCGAAAGTATAAGGAATAATCGGTGGTACTTGAGCCTGGGTACTAATAGTGAAAGAATTTGAACCTAGTGGAATAGTAAATACAGATTTTACAATTCCGACTCTCATTGATTCAAATTGTGTAAAGCGGTGAAATCTATCGTACACAAATTGGAGACCCTAGATTTTATTGTAATTAAAATCGGAAGCTGCTGTAATTTGTCGACAAATAAAGTTTGAGATTTTGTTAACCAAAGATCCGTCTTTTTACTGTCATATTTGCTCAATAATTTAAAAGAACCAACGAAGAGGCGTTACAATACGTTACTTTTACGAGATTGTACCTAGTGTTTCCATTCCGGTTTAAGCCGGATTGAAATTATCCGGATAATGCGTAAAAATCTTACCTTCTTATAATCTAATCCGGTTAATTCACAAAAAACATTTGGATAACTAACAATGCATGCACAATGAAAATACTTTTACTCATGAGATCCAAGTTTGTATGAAAATTTATTTTGAGAAAAAAAAAATTTATTTTTGAAATACTTTTTCCTCAATGAAAAAGTTAAAAATTTCGTAACTTTTTCCTCATGATTATTAAAGAATTGAGCTACCTACATTTTAAAGCATTGTAAATTAATGCAAAAAAAATTGTTTGCGCTATTTACCTTATTAAAAATTTTAATCAGCTACTACTAATTTTTTCATAATAGACGATTTCGTTTTGTTGATCTAAGAATTATCATTCCAGCAATTGTTTTGTATTTGAATTTTTAGAAGTGTAATTTAAACTGGGTTCCAATTGAATGCTAAATGGTCTCCGCAATACTAAAATGATTTAGCACATTTTCAAGTTGACTAAATCCAATACTTGCATTGAAGACTTATTTGAGCTGACAGTTAAAAATTAATTTCAAGTTTAATTTTAAAATTTCAAAATTGTTAAGAATTTTAAATTCTATTATAAAATTTAAAGTTTTAGTATTATTAAATATCATTATTGAATACTGTGTATCAAATCAGTTTTTGGTCATCTTCCGTTAGAGAAAATTTATTTATTTTAATTATTTATTCACTTTAATGTTTGAAACTATAAATTATTTTCTAGTTTTTAATGCAAACAACTCAATAACAATTATATGATTTTTGTCATCGGTGTTCAAATTTATAATTATTTAGAAGAAATAAATTGGAACGATATCATGCTCAATTTTTAAATTTAGCACGATTTAGAATTTGGAGACCATTTAGCATTCTATTGGAATTCAGTTTTATATTTACAAACAAAAAACAGTATTTTTCCGTTTCATAATTTACAGTTCAATTTTGTGTAATTGATAAATATTTAAAGTTAATCACATTAAGACACTCTATTAACAAAAGGAAAGATGTTGAGCTATTTTCATTAATGATGTTGTTGCAGGATTCAACATTATCCCAAAAGGATAATTTTAACGATTTTAGTAATGTTTCTAAAACATCAGCTATCATTTATGCAAAATGTTAATAAAAAGTTTGTTACCGGATACCAAAACATCCGAAAATGTTTAGTTGATAATGGCGGATCAATAAAATAAGGAAAATGAAAATTCTCACAATCCGACCAAACACACCGAATGTACATTAGTATGGAATTGAAAAACACGATTTCACCAATCGAAAATAGTAAAGTTATTCGTTCAAATAATTATTCATTACCGGACAAGGAATTTAATTTATATGGCGCATGTAAAACACTCATTCCTAACCTAGAAAAGCTAATAAAAACTAGAAATCGTTTGCAGTTTCTAATGTTAAACGCTCTTGTATTTTTTAAATATTATTTTTCAAAAATAAATTTTGATTGCTTTTGATTTGATTTTGATTTTTAAAACTATTGTTTTTATTAAAGGCATTATCCGGATAGCCGGATAACTACTTTACATACTATTCGATATCTGGATAGTTAAAATCACGGATAATAGGAAACATTAATTGTACCGCATTACTGGTGTCTCCTATCCGACTCGAAGGACCATGTTTGAATTTCAGTAGTTAGTTGTGGACTGTATAAGTTCTTTGCTTTACTATGTTATCAACTTTGGATTCAAAATTGTTCAATCTAGGTTACATATAACTTTATAAATATTAACTTCAATAAATACCAAATAATAATTCTTTTATGAACACTTGAATAAAAAACCACTGTTGATTTGCATATATTTATTTTACTTTTAATTTTCAATGTTGTGTAACGTTTTCCAGTGCAACCTAGACCCCCAGATGAAAGAAGAGATTGCACTAGCCAACGCCAAAAAATTGTCTATCTGTCTTCATTTTCAATAAAAATTATGACAAAGTCGAAAATTGAGACTTATTTTCAAAATTCTAACTTATTTTAATAAAATTTCTTAACTTAAATAAAAATTCAAACAAGAATTCTTCCAACTCAACAAGTCCTCAGAACTCAAAATTATTTTAATAAAATTTCTTAACTTAAAATAAGAATTCAAACAAGAATCCAACTCAACAATTTTTCAAAATAATAACAAAAGTTATCCAAAAATTAACAAAAACTTTTCAAGAAATACAACAAAAATTCAAAATTCTATAAAAGTCAAAAATACAAAAATTCTTAGTTCTTGTAAAAAAAATTGTAAATTGTAAAAAAACAACAACCATTCAAACAAGAATTGAAGATTAAAAAAAATACAGCAAAAATTAATTCAATATTTGTCCAAAAAAATTATTCAAAAGCTCAAAATTCCAATACTTCAACAAAAATTTAGGGATGAGCTGCGACCGACAGATCAACCAATCAAAAACTAGATAGTTTAAAAATCAAATTAACTAAAAACCACTAAAAACACATATCAACAAAATACAATGTTGTCTCAGAAACAACCCTGTTTGGATTCAAAGACCCAAACATTGTCGCTCTAGAGGCCGCTCTAGAGGTTGGACGCCATCTTGTAGTAGGAGGTTTGTCTGGTAGATCTTCACGGAGCGAAGGTTCTAATGACCTACCTCACAACACAAAATTTAAAATAAACAAAAAAAAAAAAACAAAGCGTGTATTAAAACGCCCCTCCAGTTTCGATAGAATGTGCCCCGTCAGGCCACAACCCTCCCTAAATGATATTTACTTTCGCTATTCATTATGGGTATAATAATATGGGCAAATCTTAACACATAAAAAATAAAATAACAATAATAAAAAGAAACTTATCTTAAAATAATGGTGGTATCTTGCTGCTTCCCCCCAGTAAGATAATTTGGTTGTAGGTGTTCGTTCCAATAATTTCAAAATATTTCAAGTATCACCCCATAATTGCAGGTATCATTACATATAGGTATTATCACATATCACATTTCCTTCTTAATGGGTGACAAATCAATTCTCATTATTTAAAAGAAATATTAACCTCTGTTTAGCTTGGCATTAATTCACGTTTATTTAAATTATTTTATCTGTGTTGACGTTAAATAATTTTATCAACAACAACATAGAACTGCGGCCCTATTTGTGAATTCGAATTCGAAGAAACGAACGACGTTTTCGAAGGATTGGTATTTGTGAATACGTAAACGTATAACGAATCAACGAAAACGTGTAACTAAGAAACGAAAACGTATAAACGTAAATCGAACGAAAATTTCCCTTATTGGGCAATCCGTTTTCGACCAATATTTGTACGATCATGAACGAATTTTTGTTCGTTGTTAGTTTTGTTAACGAAGGCGTATAAAAAGGAAGCAAAATTTTAAAATGTAAGTACATATATACATAAATAAAAATGGACATTGACGCCAAGGTAAAAATAAATATTAAATTGTCGAATAAATCGTGCGCAGATACATTTTTATAATTATATTTATATTTTTTTAATTTTGTATTTTAAAGCCATATTTATTTAATAATTTTAATATTATAATTTTATATCAAATAATACAATTGTTTCTATTTTGTAAGTAAGCTAAAACAAACTAAAAATATAAATTTGCTAAAATAAAATTTACATCATACATCAATTAAACAATACGACGTTCTAGTCAATTTTATGGAGGAACATCTCGGCTTTGCAAAAGGGTTTAATTCAACGCCGGAAGCGCGTGAATCGACGAAACGGCTGTGGAATGAAATTGGGGTTCAACTAAACAGCCATGGACCACCCGTGAGAACATCTGACGGGTGGAAGAAAGTCTGGGCTGACTTTAAGTATATAATTAAAAAAAAGTTAAAAATAAACAAACAAAATCTCTCAGCTACTGGTGGTGGCAAAGGAAAAATTATTACATTTTCCCCAATTGAGGAAACTGTAAAAGAGTTGTAAATTTAAAAGAAGCAGTAGACGGCATATCTGGCGCTGTATCATTTGGTGATACCGAAAATGTGCCGAACATCCCCACCCCGCCAACACCACCGACTGAGTCATATTTAATAGACTCCGATGAAAGCAATCACCACGCACTACAGCAAACACCACAAAACAATACACAACGCCTTTCAAATAAATCCAAGAACCAATTATTGCAACAACAAATAGCCACACAGCAAAAATTTCATGAATCAACAGCCGCAAAGTTAACAGATATCAGCAATTCATTACAAGATTGTAATAAAATTATGAAGCGCACGTTGAGAATATGCGAAAAAAAATACGAAATGGATAAGAAGAAACTGGCATTGAAGGAAAGAAAAATCGCAATAATGGAAATGCAAATGAACTTTAAAAAGAAGAAAATGGCTCTTGAGGAAAAGGATCGTTTAGAAGAAAGGAAATTTAAAGTTGAAAATTTAGAAATAAAAAAAAGAAAACTAGAATTAGAAGAGGAAAAAGTTGTGATAAAATAATTTTATTTAAGAATTTTAAAATATGTGATAAAAATATAAAAATCTATATTACCTACCTAAGATATTAGGTAGGTAATATAAGTTTTAATTTTATTTAAGATTTAAAAAAATGTGATAAAAATATAAAAACCTATATTACCTATGAAATATTTCTAAAAATTAGTTTATAGTAAAAAATGAATTTAAGATATTTGAAATGAATTAAAACAATATTTGATTTTTATAAAAATGTTTTATTCCTGTTAAAAAAAATTATGTAATTGAATTCAATATGCTATTTCTTATTTGTTGGGCTACAGAATTTTCATTATTTGAATTTGAAACGTCTACTTCAATTTGTGTTTCAGCATCGATGATTATTTCATCTGAATCAAAAGGAACCCTGTAATGAAGGCATATATTATGTAAAGCTGTGCATACATTTATTATTTGCGATGCCTTTTTCGGTGTATAATGCAATGTTCTGGCCTTCAAAAGACATCGAAATCGTGATTTTAATATGCCAATACATCTTTCTATTACATTTCGCGTTTTGGAATGTATGGTGTTGAATCTTGCTTCTCTGCTGCCTTCGCTAGTGGCTCTATACGGTGTTAACAGCCAAGGTTCCAATGGGTAGCCTGAGTCACCTAATAATTAAAAACAAAATAAGGTAAAAATACAAATACAACATCTAATTATTTATTAATGTTTACTTACCGAGTACCCTATAATTGGAATTTTCATTATTTCCAAACTGTTGTTGCCAATATTGTCGGTAGGTAGATAAATTCCACACAAGTGAATCGTGTGAAGCCCCTCCATATCGGGAGTCGACTGCCATTATTTTGGTTTTATGGTCGCACACCTGAAATTGTATTTTAAAAAGATTTAAAAAATAATTTATGTTAAAAATTAATTGAAAATAAATTACAATCATTGTGTTTAAGCTGTGTGCCCCTTTCCGGTTAAAATATAAATTTTCATTTTCAATGGGTCGAACGATGTTAATATGTGTCCCATCAACACAACCAATTACACCCGGGAATCCTGTTGCAGCGTAGAAATGATTGGCTGCCTCTTGTTTCTCCTGCCTTGTCTGACGAAATGAAATCCATTTCGGACACACTTTCTCCTCCATCACTGACAACACTTCATTGTTATGTGAGAGATTCTCATTCAACATTAATTTTACTGTAACAACAAAAAAAATGAGATAGCTAGTGAATCAAAGCAAGAAAAAAAAATATGTCGTCATTGCCCTTAGCTCAATCGGGAGGTTTGTTGGTCGTGAGAATTCACCAAACAGCTATCTTTCTTTTGTTCTGGCCTGACGACATTAAAATTGTAAAATCGAAAGAAAAATTTATAAATTTAATATAATAATAGTTGAAATTTAATGAAACCAAAAATAAATGCAAAATATTAATGAGTAAAAAGATTTATGTAATTTACCTATTTTAGAAAACGGTCTGTGTGTTTTGTCTGTTTTTTTGTATTAACAAAACTACCAATCCCGTGACTGGTAGTTCTCACACGCACTCTCTCCTATCCCGCGACCTCTCATGATCCAATAAAACAGAAAATACTATGCTAATGCATATTCAAATTACATACAAAATATTAAAAATTCTTTAATTACTGTTGAATTCATTAGCTTAATTGTATCTACGTTTAAGTTTTTTATATTATTTTACTAATTTACTACGAAACAAACACAAAAATATCAAAGAACGAAAAGCAAATTTTAACTTAATTAAAATAATAACAAATACTCTGACCTTAACGCCGCTATCCACAATTGCCTTGTTCAATGATGCCAAAATAAATTATAATGATTTTTCCTCGGTTATCCAGGTTTAAATTTTGTTGATTTCCAAACTGTATATATAAATTGTACTTTTTCTCCAATATCCAATTAATGCTCTATGGTTTTCCAAAACTATCCAATTTATAACTTTCTGCTACTAAGTTAGGCTTTCTGCAGCTATTCAATTTATTTTTGAACTATTTTATTTACTTCGAGAACAAAATAAAATTCATGTGCAAAATACTTATTTATTTTGTTTGTAACACAAACACAAATGTATGTACAATGTTTTTTTTTTAATTTAATTTATGTTATTTTATTATTTTTTTTTTAATTATTAATAAAATTCAATTTATTTCAATGCAACAGTCAAATTTTTGACCAAACTATATGTAAAATATATTATTTTCACTAGCATTTGAAAATATTTGTTATTATATTTAGTTTTTATAATATATAATATATACTATTATAATATATACTATTTCAAAGTAACAGTTTAACGTAACTTTAATTTTAACTAACTAATTTTAAGTAACTTTAATTTGAACTAACATTGCAAAAAATTATTTTATTTGATTTTAATTCACTTTAGATTATATTTTAATTTTATCTTTTGTAAACATCTTTTTAGATTTTACTCCTTGCTAGCAACAACAATAATTAATTCAATTCCCCAAATTTGTAAAGGTTTAAATATTTTATAAACGGTAATTTTTGTTTTAAATTATGAGAGTAAAAAGTCTACGGAGAAAATTAAGAAATATTCAAAGTATATTTGAATGAATATACAGGGGTTTACTACAGTTTGTGTTTCTGATTTTCTTTGATGAGTTGATTGAATCATAATTTATAAATCATGCTTAAAATAAAAATCTGTATGTGGTAAACCAAAGGTTTATTACATCATGTAAGCTGAGTGATACCGACGATTGGGATAACCCTACCAAATAGTCTTGACCAACGTTTTGTTAGTAACTTCCTTGTGCACAAATTCGAAGCGTTGCAGCTAATTTTATAATATTCGGGATTGATGTTGCCCTAGCACGGATTGGTAGATGGTCATTTATTTCATTTAGTATATATTTTACTGCATCCTTCGGAAGTCTAAATAACTTCATAAACCTAAAATATAATAACTAAATGTATTAAAAATACTTTAGATATAATTACGATAAAAAGTTTTAACTTACATTGTATCAGGTATTTCAAAAATATTTGATTTATCCCGAAGTGACCTATACCGTAAATTAGATTTTTCATTTTCGGTATCACTATCATCCACATCAGAAAAATAAAGAACGATTGTATCCATATTTTCAACAACAATTTCTTTATTTTAATTAATTAAAAGTCACAAACACAAAATTACAATAACTCAATAACACAAAATGATAATATTTCAAATAACGAAACGTCAAAATTCAACAAGATGTGTATTTTTCACATAGGTATAACCATTAAAAAAAATTTCCCTTATTATTTTGTAGCAGTGTACAATTTTGCTTTCGATCGAGTTCACCGATACCAATTCCAATTCGAAACGAATACATCATTCGAAACGAATAGCAATTCGAAACGGATTCACAAATAGCTCCCCTGGTTACAGTTTATTATAATTTTTAGTTTCTCTTAAATGTTATTTAACTTATCATATCTGGGCTGACATACAGTAATTTTATCAATCACAATTCTTAACTCGTAAGGGATTATTAAAATTTATAATAAAAATAAAAATTTACAATAAAAATAAAAATTTATAATAAAAATTAAAATTTACAATAAAATTAAAAATTTACAATAAAAAATAAAAATGTACAATAAATATTACAAATTTACTTTACGACAAGACTGAAATTTACCTAAATAAAATAAAATGCTTTAAAATACAACTACATACACTATATTTTATTTACAATTATTGAAGTCCCAACAATTATTGAAGTTATCAATCCCAACTTAACTCGTAAGGGATGATTATAATTTTTGTTTCTAATTATTTATGTTTAGAATTACAATTAATTTATTTATAAACCAATAATATTTTTTTTTTGCACAAATTACCACAAAATTATAATGACATCACATATCCCATTTGTCACAACAAAACTATTTTCTCTCAATGCGTTTGAACAAAAAAACTAATTGTGAAATTTTATTTTTAATTTAACTAATTTCTTAATTTTAATTTTAATCCGAGGCTGACCGATTCTGACCTTACGGTCCCATGTCCTATCACAAACTCACCGAATTCGACTTTTGTTTTCATTTCTTTGTCACTTCAGTCATAAATGTATTAAGGGCCGGTAAAAGAAAAACAACCAAAAAACATGATTTCGTTATAAATAACAGAAATTTCCATTCACCCCTCACATATTAATTTTCTGATGAAGTTGAAATATTTCATTTTTTTTTTGTTTATGCTACTTAGCACCATATTATTGGGTTTAAAATTTCATAAAGTAAACAATCATCATACAATGTAGCTGTGAAAAAAATTGTTAATTTCATATGTAATAAAACATAAAGAACAATCAAAGTGTTTACTAAGCAAATTGAATTATTAGAATGGGTGATACTTGTGTCCACGGAATACAGTATCCAGGGTGAATAAAAAGTTTGTGTAAAAGGTGAACAGAATTGTGCGGAATGCGGATGTTTGCACCATTACATGGTATGTAAATCAACAATAACACGTTTGTTATCGTAACGTTATGTTAAACTAGACCACGTCTTTTTGTAGTCCGCTGAGGTAAGTGTGGCATGACCGATCGCTTCTTTAGCATGCCCTACAGTTTGGAAAATAAATGCGTAAATTCGACGATATCAGATATGTTTTTTTCTTCAAACGTTAAATAATTAGGTCATAATTTGACTGAGCTGGCGGAGAAACTGAAATGGGAAATGGCGGAGCTAAGATGGAGAAATGCAACTTCTCCGCCGGCGACAGTTTTACTTTTCCTTTTCCCTACATGTGGAGAAAAGTGTTACTATGGTACCGTTAAAATAATAACATAAAAAAATAAATTTAAACGTCATTTTTATTTGTTAAAACAATCGAAACTACTCATATTTATAAATTTCGCCTTCTTAAATATTTATTGTATGCATAAATTAAACCTAGACCTGAGTATCAAAACCACAAAAACATGGCACATTTTAAAGCGTTTGAAGAAAAAATAACATATTTTTTTTTTTTTATACTAAGTTAGACATGTTTAGTGTTAATTTAAATAAATTATAAATTAACGTCTCTGAACATCCGAAGATACCATGCCAACTGTGGATTGTGGAAATGGATTATGTTTCTTTAAGAAATTGGTGGACATGGACTTTAAAAAGTTGGGGATTAAAATAATCAGGGAAAACCTATAAGGGCAAGGAATTCCAAAGATAAGAAACACGGTTGAAAAAATCACGATGAAAGGCGACAGTTCTACATTTTGTTATTTGAACGGTGAATGGGTGGGCCGCGGTTGATGCTCTCGTTGAACGAGAAAAAATAACGGTTTGGGTAGTATTGATTTGATCTCTTCTGAAGAGTACTCATTCATAATGTATTTGTAAAATATCGTCAAATCAGCGACATTTCTTCTATGCTGTAACGAATCAAGCTCGTTTGTAAGATTTGAATTGCCGATCAATTTAATTGCTTTTCGTTGGACAGTGTCTAGACATTTTAAAGAGGTTGGGTTCCGATGCACCACCCCAGATGTGAGAACAGTACTCCATGCAGGGGCGAATAAATGATTTATATATTAAAAAAAGCTGTTCGCTATTGAAAAACTTACGACAACGCCCTAGATATCCTAACTTTTGAACTGCGCTCTTAGCAAGATTGAAAATGTGAGTATACCATTTCATATCATTTTCAACCTCAACCCCCAAAAGTTTGATAGATTCCTTTTCTTCTAGATCGTTAAAATCAAATTTTAATGGAAAAGGGTTAGATGTAGATGATCTTGTAAAGTGGCAAAATGTGTTTTATTTGCATTAAATTCTACACTGTTTTTATGACCCCATTCTAAAATTGTTTTAAGATCAGAGTTTAAGGAACCCGTCAAATTAGATCTATGGCTATTAATAACATCAGACGCCCGTTGCCTTTGTGTTTCATGGGATGCATGTAGCGTACTATCATCGGCGAAACTATGAATGGAATGAACGGTGGAATCGAACAAGTCGTTGATATATATAAGAAAAAGGGTGGGAGACAGAGATGATCCTTGAGGCACTCCTGCGTTGGTAGAAAATTTTTTCCGATGATATCCCATCGATATTTACACGAAACTCCCTCCCAGTTAAAAAGTTTTGAATCCAAGAAATAAGTTGCTCTTCAACACCATAACATCTCATCTTACATATAAGATTGTCATGCCATACTTTGTCAAAGGCCTTGGATATATCCAGTGCAATGCCAAATGTTTCACCATGGTGCTCGAGCGACTTGTTCCAGACATGTGTTACATAATATAGCAAATCTCCTATCGATCGTGCCTGTCGAAACCCGTATTGCCTTCCATTAAAAATGTTTGAAGATTCCAAATAAGTCATAATATTATAGTTAATATTTTTTTCGAACACTTTTTCAACAACCGACAAGATGGATATCGGTCTGTAATTACTTGGGTCATTCTTTTTTCCTTTTTTGATACAGGCTGAACGCTAGCAAACTTCCAAATGTCTGGGAATACACCTTTCGTACGATAGATAGTAGATTTTTGTGAGAATTAGTGCTAGCGCTCTAGCAAATCTTTTCAGTATGATGGGTGGGATATCATCAGGACCTGATGATTTATTGGAATTTATTTGCAAAAGCATCTTACGTATGACATTCTTGCGAAAGATGATACGCTTCATTTTGTACGGTACCTGAGGAATTGGTTTTGGCGGGAAATTAGACGCAGTTATAGTTGAGTTTTCAGAAAAGAGTTTTGCAAGAAGATCAGCCTTTTCTTTTGGGTTTATTATGGGTACATCATTATGAATTAAAGGTGGTAGTGACGATTGAGTGAAATTATTTTGCACTGCTTTAACGGCCTTAAAAAACTGTCGAGAGCCCGTAGGATGCTCGGCAAATTTCGCTGCTTTTTTTTTAACTATAACGATTTTTTTCTTTGTTTATCAATAACCGACATATGTTCCTGGCAGCTTTATATTCTCGCAAGGTTTTTGTATTGCTTGTTTTAATGTAATTGCGAAACGCAATTGTTTTTGTTTAATTGCCTCTTTGCATTTTTTGGTGAACCAAGGATCTACTCTCGGGATAATTACACTATTTGGTATAAATTTACGCATTCCTGCCAGTATTACATCAGAAAAAATCACAGCAGACTTATTTGGATCTTGTTCAACTAAGCAAGTTTGTTTCCATGAATACCATTTATAATGACTTTTGAGGCCTTGCCAATCCGCATTTTTGTAGTTCCAAACACGTCTAGGATTGGCTTTAAATGACTTGGGCGTTTCAATATTTAGTGTAGTTGTGATCAAATTGTGATCAGATCCTCCTAGAGGCTCTGTGATTTTGAATTGCACTATAGCCGGATCGTTTATTAAAAATAAATCAAGAAGATTTCTTTTTTGACCTAGAATATCTGGAACTCTTGTTGGCTGGTCAATTATTTGCGTGTAGTTATGGTACAACGAAAATAATTCTGCTTGTTTACCACGTTCATCCGTTTTCGAACTGTGCTTAAGCCACTCCTTGTTGTGCACATTAAAGTCACCAAGTACAACGAATTTAGCAGTTGTGTAGTCATTTAACCTATCTCTATCTTATCAGATAGGTCTTGAAAAAAATGTGAGTTCTCAGGGGAGTTTGGTGAGCGATATAATCCAAATACAAAAAGAGTTTGATTAAGACAGCTAATCTTCAAAGAAACCATATTGTGATGCTTTGAACTCAATTCAAAGGCTTTAATCCTCACATATGGTATGGAGTTTCGTATATAAGCACAAACACCATGCTTATCATAAAATGAGTGTTCTAACTCGTAATTTGGACATAGATAATAGTTTATGTCTAATTTGGCTGCCTTTCCACTGATAATCGTTTCTGTGAGGAAAAGAATATCAGGTGAAATACGTTGCAAATACTCATGCACCGAGTTAAGATTAGCCGCTAAACCTCTAATATTTGTAAAACTGATCGACAGTTTTGGCATGACCAAAAGGGGATGAAAAAAATGGAAAAAAAACAATCAATGGGAGAAAAACAATTAATGGGAGAAAACAATTAATGGAAGAAAAATAATTGAGTATTTTTAGAGTTTAATGCCAAAACAACTGGAAATCTTGAATCTATGTCTAAGATTCCTGTCAAGGCTATAAACTTAAATAATATAACAATATTTTTATAACTAAAGAGTGTTTCTCTAAAAATGATAACAAAACAAAACAGGAAACAAAGCAAAGAAAAACGTAATCTCCTAAGTTATGTAAAAAAATTACCGATAAGTAATAAAAACTAAAAATATAAATTTATATATATAGAAAAAATGTTGGTAATTGGGAAAAACCCATTTACAAAATATAAATAAAAATAATACTAGAGATACAGAATTTACCTTATCGATGGTTCTTTATATTCTTTAATAAGTGGGTGGGGTTTCTGTACACTTTGTTTTTATTGTCACTAATACACTTAATTTATATTAAAAAGAGAGCACTAGCGCTTTGTTAAAAATATATATAATAAAATAAATAGATTTAATCACTTTTGTTTTATTACGTTCACTTCCTTTTTTTTAAATCAATTCTGTCTTTATATATAAAGACAGAATAGATCTTTAGATTTTTTTTTTTCTTTTCTTTTAACTTTTATTATAATTCCTTAGAGACAACTGTCTCGTTTGAAAGTAATACAAGTAATGTGAGTAATGGTACAAGTAATGTATTTAGAGGAGAAGTAACTTTTCATGGCAAAGTCATACTTCTTCTCCGTATAAAATAATATACTATTATTTGAGTGAATTATGGATGTGAATGTATCCTTAAAGGTAAGCCAATTTGCTCTATTTCCATCAACAATGTTGATGGAAATATTATACGATCTTGAAATAATTCAAACTCTTCTGCATCTAATGAATCGAAAACTAATTCTGTAAATACTTCGTATTCTCTGTCTTATACATATTGCCTCTAACCGTGACGATATTTCCTTCAAACTTTGCGTTTGTATATCAAATCTTGAAGTAAATGGCTCAATATTTTTTATCTTACTAATTACTATATATATAAATTCGTGTTTGCATGTGAATTTTTCTATATTCTTTTTGGGTTTAGGCATTTTGCATGAATTCTTGATTTAAACTTTTAAAAAATTGAAATTATTAACTACTGATAACAATAACTATAACCTATAACTTATTAACCTTTAAAATTTTATTTATGCATTATTTGAATTAATATTATTCGAAAAAAAGACGCATAACAAGCGTCGTAATTTATAATTAATAAAAATGGCAACGTGTTTTAATGTATTAAACTTGATATACGAGTTATTTGAAATAAAGACGCATTGCACTCGTCGTAACTAATTATTATTAAACTCGGCAACGTGCCTTATATTTTACCCAATTTTGTTAAGGTTTTTTTATTTTATATAATAATGTATTCACATATTTACGATGAATTTTATATCAATTTAAATATTTATTCAAATACCAATTTGGGTGAAAAATTCCATTTGTTGTATTGATTGTTGATTATGAATAAATCCGAAAGCCGGCGTTCCAGCCGAACCCAGAATTCGTAAACCTTGTTGTAATGATAGTGACAATCGATCTATCTGTGCTGACTTCTCTTTTCGTAGTTCGTCATTATTACGGCGTACTATTGCTTCCAAAGACTGTTGATCCTCCCATTCACGATCTTCCTCACTCGGTTGGATAATTCTTTGCGGTTGCTTGGACTTCTTGGCAGTCTTATAGCGGGATCTGTGGCAGATTCCGTTATGCCAGGAGATTTAATCTAAATATTCCTAAATAAAAGAAAAGACCTAATATGGCCTTTGCCAGAAAACATCTCTATATCGATTTAAATTAGTTGGTCATAATGACCATTAGACTGTATAATATAATCAAAATTTCATATATCTTTATATATCGGAAACGCATAGAATATAAAAAAAACTATATAAGAAGAAACTTATCTTGTATGTTGACTGTTGTTCGTTGATTGCTGTCACAAATGTGGAAAAAATGTTTTGTTGAATTATTTACTCAAGAATACTCTCAATATGACCTTAACACCATTTGATGTCGTCAACCATTTTATTTTCACAGCCAAAGATTATGTATTCGTTTAACTGATTTTCCGTCAATAAGCAACACAACAATCCGTTATTGCGTTATTAATCATCCAACTGCTAATTTTGTAATAAAAGAATGATAATTTATGTTGGAATTTCACTAAAAATCCGCTGCCACGTATATCCCTTCTGTCTGAACCATCAAATAGGTAGACCATTCAATTTTAGAAACTAGAAACCAGAATTATATATACAAACATTTTTTTTTGAATTATAGCGATTATTGATTTTTTTTCAATTCTGTTAAAATTTCAATCATTTATTTCAGGGATCAACAAGTAACAACCACAACAGATAATAGAAAAATTCTTTTGTTTTGACCTCATATAAATTAAACATATATTTTCATTTTTTTCTTCACTTCACCATCTACTTGTTATAATTTTTATAATTTTTGTAATTTTTATAAACCTTAAACAACGACACTTTTATAAACTGATTCTATATAAAACACAATGAAAAATTAATTCATGTAAATGAAATGTGTAATTTGCACCACGATCGCGTACTCGAGCAATAATTTAATTTATTCTTGATTTACGATCAAAGTTCAACTGCCCGATTGATTTTATCAATAAAATCATACTGACCAAAATTATGAAAAATGCTTTGTTTAAATAATCTAAACGAATGGGAGCGAAGGAGATGACCATTCAAAAATTTTGTATATTTCTCTCTGCTGTTTTAGTTTCCCAAACAAAGGAATTTAATCGGTTTTTTAGCATGAGATCGTCAACCAATTATAAAAAAAAGAAAGAAGGATCGACAACATATAATCCGGGTTTGTTTTGTTTTCAGTTATTAAAGATTATAGAGAGAACGAAATAACAATAACCACGAAATGCAACAATTTATTAACAGTTTATTTAAACAGATGATGATGAGATTGTGTCTGATAGCATCAACAAAAAATGAAAAATGCAATCACAACTACATGAGTTTTATCTTTTGTTTGATTAAAACAAAGTTAACTGTGAGATTGGTAGTTTTTTTTTTAATAGAAATTGATACTGAAGCAACACGACGTGTTGTTGTAGCAACGCGATTAATTGATGGTTTTGATAATGAAGCAGGTAATGTATTTTCGTTGTACTAAGTTGTTGTTTTATGTAGTTACGAATGTTAAACTTTAGGATTACCAAGTAGTGAGTTTATAAGGGAGTGAAGAAATAGAACAGTGTGGTGACTGAAGGGAATGTATCCTTGACTGTTCGTTGACCGTTAAATCTCACTACCAAGGCATACATTTCCTTCAGTCTACCAATACAGAACCTGCACTCGTTCTGGAGTGGGGTGTAGACTCTCTTATAAATACTACTGGTTAGATAATTCCTCAGATTGCGGCATAACAGTCTTATTAGAAAGTTTTTTTAGAGCGGATCTAAAGTGAGAAATAGAAGAAGACCCCGTTTTGGAACGCGTAGTTATTTTGTGAACAGTGCCTCTTGCACTTGGGTTTTCCTCCCAAGCTTGAGCGTGCGGCAGACAACGCAAATCAGAAGTGGTGCACTTCAATCTACAAGATGGACACGTAGCGTGAGCCTCGAGCCATTGCCTAACACAAAGGTCATGAAATGTGTGTCGACAGGGAGCGGATGCAACCGCGTCCGTAAGAAGGATTTCTTCTTGGCATATGTTACATATCAGGGAATTAAGGGGTTCCGTTGCCCTCAACATTATTATTTCCTTCCTTTTTCCTTTGTCAACCTAACTTCACCAAAAAAAAAATAATAAACTTCTTACACCTTAAGTACGAATCGAACAATAATTCAAAAAAAAATTAAATCGTATGTATGATATACACACACAAAAAAAATATTCACAAAAAAAAAATCAATAATGAATCTAAGATTTCAAAAAAAATTTGTATGTAATAAAATGAATTTATAGCCATACGTGGTTAACAATAAAAAAAATTCAAGACGTAGGTATGATATACCCACCAACCAAATAAATATACCAATAATATTTCTAGGATTTCAAGAACAATTGTATGTAATAAAATGATTTTATAGCCATACGTGGTTAACACTTACCCACTTGTCGATTCGGTTCGCACCTCTTCCCTTGGGAACTAGGTCGCCTTTCCCCACTCCGAAATTGATTCGGTCTCGCCTTCTTCAGACCCCTCAAATAGATCTAAAAAAGAAACAAAAATACCAAATCGAATTAATAGGGCGGGAGAAAGCTCTCAAAACTAGTCGGGTTGGAGAGGGGAACTCAGAGGATCCTGAGATTAAAAGTCTAATGCTCTTGAAAATGATTAAAAAAAAGAAAGAAAATAAGGGGAGTTAAGGAGAAACGGAATCCTAATGTCCTCAGTCAGTCCAGGAGCCAGAGGTGACCTGACTATGGCTTAGAAAGCCAAGCGCCAGTATTCCAGCTCGCTGATCCTAGACAGACAAAGAGCATCACGATTGTTCCTGTAGTGAAGGGATAGATAATAGGATTGGAATTACGTCGGAGTACGTTGCAGCAGACAGAAGGCTTGACGAGCTTCTCCAACTCCAAGTTGGACCCGTCCCAAGTATCTTCTACCGAACGTATCCAAAGCAATCCACCTAAAAAAAAAAACGCTCTAACGGAAATTGTTTATTGAAGACTATGGGAAAGTGTTGTTGTGAACGTATTTTAGGTTCCACTACGATCTCGAAGAGGACTCAAGGCCTGATGGAACATATGGGGTGGCCAGGTATTGATGGATATACCGACAATCACCTGTACTCCAGCTCCCATACCCTCCATCACCCCTGACCTCCCCTTACAAGACGATCAGTTCCCTGGTTGAAGTGCTAATTAAGTTGAAAAATCGCCCCAAGTCTCACACGACAATACATTCTTCAGCCATGCTTGTCCGTGACCGACTGTAAGAGCATTGAATCATTTTTAATGCAATGGCTAAGCAAACCCTCAGCCGTAAGACTGAAGATTTGGCTTAGTCAAAGCTCGACACAATCCTCCCCAAGTTTCTCACGTTACGACACGGCAAAAGAACGCTGAATCCTTCTTACAGTGGACTTGGGCAGATTGTTCCACTTTGTTTCAGTTATCCCAAAGTCTATTCGAAAAGAAGAAGACTCTGGGACAAGTGTTTATAACTTGGGAAATGCGGGAGCGTAAGGTCCCGTTGATAGGTATAAATTACCTTACCTATCATCCCTGCATATTTGAACATTAAACTTAAAATTTAAATTTTAAGGTTGCTTAATTTGTAGAAATCCAGCCGTTGCAAGCCCTACGTTGGGCGCCAGATGTAGTATAGTTGAAGTTATTACTTCGTTTCGAAGTATTCACAAAAAACAAAAAAGAAAATGATTTGGGAAAAAAAATTAACCATCCGCTTTCGGGCACACGTCTGCTGATATTTTGATGTAATTATTCTGTTTGTTGTATTGCTTGCTGATTAAATAAATTCGAAATACTAATGATGATGTAAATATTACGTTTTTTTTATTGATTTTTACGAATTATTTAGAAATATATTGGCTTCAATAAATCCCACCACACTTATATGACAATATTATGTAAATATTTTGCTCGAAGGACCAATGATGAATGTGTTTGAAAATAAAAATGATTTATTTTTATAAAAAGTTTAAAATATTCATTTGCGTATTTATCATACAATGTTGGTTAAAATTAATTCGAGATGTAACTAAAACTAAAAATTACGAACCACGTTAAATTAACAAAAAAACTTGTTTTCTTCTTCGTTTTTTTTGTTTGTTTTAAATACAAATACAGTGCTGTATTATATTAAAATGTTTTTTTTGTCAATTCGGAGAATCTTTTATTATATTACCATATTCACTTTATTGGATACAAGGTTTTAAATAAAAACACGTGAATTCATTTGTTAGAGGAAGATATTCAAAATTGACAATTTCCTTTTATTTGTGACTATGAAGTTTGTTGCGGTTTATATATTTCTTATTTAGTGTTACCTAATACAATATTTAATGTTATGTAAATAGATTACACAATTCCCCCATAAAATTTATTCATAATACAAAAACAAAATATTTATAAATTTAATCGAACAGGAGGTTTAATTTTCC
This sequence comes from Diogma glabrata, assembly GCA_963693315.1. Classification (NCBI taxonomy): domain Eukaryota; kingdom Metazoa; phylum Arthropoda; class Insecta; order Diptera; family Cylindrotomidae; genus Diogma; species Diogma glabrata. Next base: position 34,332,104 of record OY856186.1, on the reverse strand, counting down.
TTTTCGGTCTAGCCGAAATAATAGGTTCCTCAAAGAAATCCGGTAATGCATCATCAAATTCATCTTCAACATCGAGGTTCTCTGAGCCACCTATATTTAAATCTACTATATTTTCATATGTATGATTTAGACCATTATTATGATTATTTGGACTCACTGATCGCTTTAACTTAACGGGATGTTTCAGATATTTTTTTAGATACGTGATCTTTAGGTTCTGCATTAATTAATTTATTTTGGACACCTTTAATTACTTGATTCACGTGACGGACTATTTTGCGACCGTTTTCCATTTGACATAAGTAATATGTTCTAGTATTACGATGGTATGACACAATGGATAAAGAAATAAAGCGTATCGTAGTTTATACAAGACTGAACATTTATTATAAAAATCATTTATATATATACAATTGGTATAACAGAGAAAACATGTTTACGTTAAACCTGCGTTTACAATACTTAAATACAATATCAATACTTAACAGTTCTCCCAACAAAATAAAATTGACTTAATTATTACAAATTACATTTAACAATTATAACAATCATTAGCAACAATAATTTAATGAACTATCTATATAATTTGTTTACTTGTACATTAAGCGATCAGGAGGGCATCTCTCCCTGGTGGAGCGTCTTAATGGTTCTGGCTGACACACAACATCAGCACGTTCTTGGCCCGAATTTGATGTTACATATGTTGGGATCAAGGATGTTCCAGGATGAGCAGTACCATCTAAATGACTAGGTTTGAGATGATCCTCATGTGTGAATCGAACTTGGTTACCAAAATTTACCAAATAAGTTACTGGACTGACAATTTTCAATACTCGGCTTGGTATCCATTTAACAGAAGCTTTCGACTCAAAATTTCTGAACATAACTTTATCCCCAACAGAAAATTTAGATTCCATTTCTTTCCTTATTTTTTCTTCTCCAACAGCCAGCACAGCTCTCAGTTTCAACAAATCCAGTTTCGTTTTAGTTTTGTATTTAAAAATAATTTCGTTTGGCGGTACCCCAGTGGTCGTTAACGGAGTATTTCTATATGTGAAAAGAAAACTATCCAATTTTCCTTCAATTGATAATGAAGTTTTAACTAAAAATAATTTTTTCAAATATTGTTTAATTGTCTGCACTCCCCGTTCAGCAATACCATTGGAATTTGGGTGATACGGAGGACTTTTTGTAATTTTAACGCCATTATTCGTCAAAAAACTAACAAACTCTTTTGAATCAAAAGGGGGACCATTATCGGAGACCAACTCTTTTGGCAAACCATAAATTACAAAAAAATGAACGAAGACATTTAATAACACTTCTCGCTGTTGTATCACGCATATACCAAACCTCAATATATTTAGAAAAACTATCTACTAATAACAAAAAATTTTCACTGTTGAAATAAAAAAAATCAATATGAACTCGTTCAAACGGGTAATTTGTTTTTGGCCACGGGACTATATGTTGTTGAGAAAAATTTGATGTTATGACACAAGCTTCACAAGAACTGGCCACTCTTTCAATATCGGAATCAATCCGAGGCCACCAACAATAGCTTCTTGCAAGCAATTTCATTCTCACAATACCTGTGTGGTTTTCATGTATCAGATTCAAAACCTGTTTTTGTAATGACATTGGAATTACAATCCTATCACCTCTCATTAAACAATTTTCTTCAATCACCAACTCTGATCTAATAAGAAAATACGGCTTAATGTCAATTTCTTTACAATGATTTGACCAACCAGACCGACAACACTTTAACACTTTAGACAAAATTGGATCCTTCTCCGTCCCTACGGCTATTTCACGAAAATCTAGAGGTCTTGAAACCAAACTTACTACGTTCAACATATTAACTAAATTATCATCAATTTTGGAGTTTTCATTCAACGGTAAACGTGATAACGCATCCGCATTTCCGTTATGAATACCTTTTCGATAAACTATATCATACTGATAAGCAGCTAAAATTATTGACCACCTTTGCAATCGATGTAAGGCAAGAACTGGTAACCCTTTAGAAGGACTGAAAATTTCTTTAAGTGGTTGATGGTCCGTAACTAATGTAAATCTTTGGCCGTATATGTATTTATTAAAGCGTTTGACAGCAAAAACAATTACTAAAGCTTCCCGTTGAATTTGAGCATATTGTTGTTCAGCGGGACTCAAAGTAGATGATACAAAAAATACAGGGAACTCCACATTTCCTATCCTATGGGAAAGTACGGCCCCTATACCATATGGGCTTGCATCACATGTGACAATGATAGGTTTAGACGGATCATAGTATGTCAACACTTTGTGAGACGTAACTAACTGTTTACTCTTTCTAAAGGCTTTGGCACATTCTTCTGTCCAAATAAAATTACTGTTTTTTTCTTCAATAAGTCGTATAACTGCTTTAATTCCGAAGACATGTTTGGAATAAAACGTGAGTAAAAACTCAAAAGTCCAAGATATGATTGCAATTGTGGAACGTCTTTGGGTTCTGGAGCCTCATTAATTGCTTTAATCTTTTCAGGGTTTGGACTTACTCCATTTTCTGATAGAATATGTCCCAAATACGAAACCGAACGCGTAAAAAAAAGACATTTATTAAGATTGACCTTAATATTGAACTTTGGAAGGTGTGAAATAACGTTTTCTAATCTTTTTGCACAACTATCATAATCAGATGCTCCTATAAGGACATCGTCCAAATAACACGTCACTCCGACTATGTCTTTCAAGACTTCATCCATCATACCTTGAAATATGGCTGGTGACGACGATAGACCGAAAGGTAACCTATTAACTTGAAATAATCCCCATTCGGTATTAATCGTTAAAATTTGTTTTGAGTTCTCAGACACTCTCATCTGTTGATATGCTCCACTAAGATCCAAAACACAAAAGACTTTTGAGCCAGCCATTTTTGCAAAAATATTCTCCATTCTTGGCAACGGATATTGACTTATTTCGATAACTTTGTTAACCGAAACTTTATAATCGCAACAAATACGGATTTCACCATTCTTTTTAGGAACACAAACAATAGGACTTGCCCACCGACTAAACATAATAGGTGTAATTATATTTGTTTGGGCTAAACGATCCAGTTCCTTTTTCACTTTATTCTTGATTGCGAATGGCACTTCGTAATATTTACAGAAAATTGGGGTACAATTTTCTTTAACTCTAACCTCTGCTACAAAATCCTTAATATGGGCTGAACTATTTTGATCAAAAACATTCTCATATTTGGATTTTAAAACACACACAAAATTATCACCTAATGAACAAATTACATTCGCACTACCTGCATTACTTTCCATACTCTCAGAACACGACACAGACTTATTTCCTTTTTGGCAATTAGCATTTGGCGTCATACTGCCAAAAGATAGACTTGACTGACAGACACATAGTCTTGACTGACTACTAGACAATGAACTACACTGAATTTCTTTACCATAAGACAACTCATTATACAATAAATGATTTGACGACTGATTACAATTTCTTTCTCCTAGACTTAAAGACTGACATATATTAATTTTTAAAGACGAGTTAACAACAACCTTGCTTACACCACAATTTTGACTATTGTCAGACAATTTTTGAAGATTTTCAAAATTATTTTTATTTGACTTAACTAAAACTGGATTTGTGTCACCCGATCGCAAACCGACTGCTACATTAAAAAAATTAAAAAAAAACTTACGCCAATTTGGTGATAAAACATCTAGCCAATTTCGACCCATTAAAGGAATAAATGGTTTACTTGATTTAATTACTAGTAAATCCAGAAAAACATCCTTGATACCACATCTGACACGTACTCTAAACTTTCCAACCACGTCAACCTCTTCTCCCGAAACCATTTGTAGATGAACTCCACCAGGAACAAGACTCCGACCTAAAAATAAAGATTTATAAGTATCAAAGGGAAAAACTGATAAAGCCGCACCAGTGTCTACTTCCATTTTTAATTGACTATCTTCAATGATGACTTCCACGTACATAGGATTGCTTGCGTACACAGCTCCAATATTTTCCAGATGTTGCAATGCCATGTGTTGAAAAACATCGTCAAACTCTGTTTCTTCATTAAGTTGGTTAATACTATTCATTTTTGAATAAGGTTTTGGTGATGAATTTCTAAAAGTTGCTTTGGCATGACATACTTGTGATGTATGTCCTTGAATACCACAAACAAAACATTTCCAATTTTTTGCTGGACAACTGTAATTTTTATGACTATGATTACGGCCACACCTTCTACAACGATTTCTAGATGTCGACCTTGAACGGCTTCTATGCTTAAATGATACACGCCTTGGACTTTTCGACCTTGATCTTGCTCTTGCACCATATTTATCTGTGGACAAATTTTGAAATTTATTAATAGATTGATTTCCCGGATGGAAAATTTTAATTTGATTTTCCGCTAGTTCCACCGTTTTTGCCATATCCACCGCATTATCAAAAGATAAACTAGTTTTTTGTAATAATGCCGTTTGCACCACTACGTTTGTAATACCGCTCACCAAACGGTCACGTAACGCTTCATCATAAAAATTTCCAAAACTGCATGTAGCCGCTAATTTTTTCAACTCGATGACATAATCTGCCACACTTTCACTTGGTTGCTGGTTACGTGTATTAAATTTAAACCTTTCCGAAATTGTGTTTATTTTCGGAGCAAAATGATCCTGCAATAAACCCTTTAACTCTTTAAAACTTTTTGTTGAAGGTACCGCTGGATGTGTAAGCGATTTTAATACACAAAAAACATGTATGGATAATGATGTGATTAGTGTTGCTGCTTTTATCTTGTCGTCTGTGACTGCATTGACTACAAACAGCATTTCCAACTGATCGACCCAGTCTGAAAAACTGTAAGCATTTGACTTTACCACAAAAAAAATTATATATAATTATAAGTTTCGCCGGATACTAACGTTTCCGGACGAACCTTGAGATGGGAACCTCTTATACATACACGCCCTAGCCTATCATATTATATAAAAAAAAAGAAACCAGATACAAGAACTTTAGAAAATAATAACAGTACCTTGATTTGCTTGAAGTTGATGGTGATCTGCAGCAAAATAGAGTGGTGTTGATTTGTTTTTCCTGTTATCTCTACGGTATCCCCTGTATTTTCCACTTTTGTATTCATCAATCCCTTAACTTATATTTGTAAATTCGTAATCCCAGGTTCACAAGATCCAAACAGTTTATACATTAGCTCATCACGTATTATAATTTCCAACTTAACATTTGCAATCCGGATTATACAGTTTATTTATCTCACTAGATCACTATTTTTTTTACCCAAAACGTATTGTTTAATAACAGGTATCCGAATTTTGGTCATCTAACATCTCAATTGGGTCTCACAAACAGAAATTTAAAACCATCAATTCTTGACAAGTCGCCACATTGCCATTTTATACAATTTATTTTTGTCTCCTTTGATTTAATCATTCAACTAAACTATGTTCTATGTATATTATTGACAAACAAAATTGGCAAGTAAATACTTTATGACAATAAAATAACATTAGTTGTCTTTTATTCTTTGTTAAAACTTTAAAAAAAATTACAACTTTTGTTTTCTTAAAGTAACACATGAAAACAGGAATATTATTCCCTTTTAAAATCAAACACGGAATGTTTTTGCTTTAAACCTCAAACAAAATTTTTTCATCACTTTTCATGTTTTATTTCAGCAAATAGTAAATAAAGGAAAAACATGGAAAAAACTTTTTAATTAATTATCATAACTTTTAAAATGACTATTTTCAGTCTCAACATTAAATTTGGAATTGAATTTATATTTAAAATTTAAACATAGAAATGACCTGTGGTTTTTTTGAAATTTAACACCGGAATGAATTTTTATTTAAATCAAACTTTTAACATCGAAAACTCATTCAATCCACCAAAAATGTGATTTTTGTTTTTTTATTTTAAATTGATACGGCACAACACAAGACATATAAATTTTTTACTAAATTTCACTAGCAGGACGGATACAATTAAAAAAATTGAACTAATTGGAACTAATTTAAAAAAACCGATTTAATTAAAAATTGCACTACTTATATTATAACTTAGATTTAAGATGAAAAGTGCATGAATGCAAAAATTTCAATCCTTCTTTTTTTGACATTCATGAGAAAAGTGATCTAATGATTTTCATTTTCCAATCAATCAAATCAAATCGTGTAAATCCAAAGATTCAACAAAAATTAGCAACGACATCTGTTTGTTAGAATTGGAAATAAAATTGAGTACGTTCGTTTGTTTTTTTTATAGTATATTCGAAATTTAACTAAGTATTAGAAAATTTTAAAATTATTATTAATGTAAAAGTGAACTGAAACTAATGAAATAAATTTTATTAGAAAAAGGAGATGAATTGGTTTTATTGTTGTTTAGGCGAATATAGCGGACGTTACAAAACAGTGCACCAATGGAACATATTTTTCCATTTTATTAATTTTCATTAAATATAACCATCAATTATAAGCATTAATTATAACGAAAACTCGCACATTTTTATCAACACAAAACTCAAAACACAACTGTAACACAACCTGTATTTATTTACTCGTATAAATCTGTAAACTTTCTAGAACACAAAACTGTTTTAATGTTTTACCATTAACTTGCATTTATTTACAATATATTAATTTTTTCAAAACAAAAAAAAATTTAACTTTCTTTGAATAACAAACAATTTTAATATTTTACATTTTATCTTTTATCCCATCTTCGTCGCCATTAATATGTTCTAGTATTACGATGGTATGACACAATGGATAAAGAAATAAAGCGTATCGTAGTTTACACAAGACTGAACATTTATTATAAAAATCATTTATATATATACAATTGGTATAACAGAGAAAACATGTTTACGTTAAACCTGCGTTTACAATACTTAAATACAATATCAATACTTAACAATAAGTATGTACGTTTACCCAAAACTTTGAATATTTTGGCAGGAACCCAACTTTTTTTTTAATGTTGGTATTATAGTCGCAATCATTACCGAGTCGTTTCCAAAAAAATCTACTTTACGCTTTCCCCTTAAATTTTTAATTTGTTTTTGTGTGTTGCTATTTATATTTTCTAAAACTGATGAAACACATCATCCACACGAGGTAAAGGGTGTTTCTTATTTACTAAAAATTTATTAATAGGCACTTTATAATCTGCACACAATCGGATACCACCGGAGGATTTAGGAATTGGGACCAATGGTGTCCCCCAATCGGAAGTTTCGACAGGTGTAATTACACCTTCTTCCTCAAGATGTTTTAGCTCTTGCTCGACCAAGTCTTTAAAAGCATAAGCTACTTGTCGAGCCTTGAAAAATTTTGGTGTTGTGTCTTTCTCAACCTCCAAATGAATCTGATGTTATTTAAATTATTTAAATTTACCCATTTTTACATCAAATAAACTGGAATATTTTTCTAAAAGAGCATTTAAAGATGTTTTGTCATTGATCATATTGATCCGAGCAAGGGTAATACCACATTGCTTCATAAAAATACGACCCGCTATCGGTAAATTATTTTTTGTATAGACTACATAAATTTCACATGGAATAGTACATTATGATGCTAGGACGTAAAGCTAAAGATTTTGGACGGATGTGGAGTTTGCAAATCGAGGCGCTAGCCGAGATTTGCACCCACATTAAGTGCAAAATAGCTTACGTCCGTGCATCATATACTATTTTTTATTCGCCGCAAGCAAAATATTTTAAGAAAAGTTGTTTATTCTAAATTAAAATTACAAATTTTCATAAATTTTAAAATCAAAATATGTGGAACAAGTAACCTTTGAAAAAATATTTATTATTTTTTCCAAATTCTATGACAACAAATGATAACAACTATTTTAATTGGATAATGAAATTTTGAATTTGCGGGTTGCTTTGATAAAAAAAATTATTTTTCATAGAATTTAAACAAATACAAATGCTTTTTACTTTTTTGGACGTAGCTATGACGACAAAATAAATAGCTGAAAAGTGATACTTTAAAACCGCAAATCACAGTAATAAAGTAACACTTTAATATATAGGCGAATAAAAAAGTTATTTTACCGTATTGAACCACCGCCGTAAAGTAGCCTAGAACTTCGATCTCGTATCCCAAAAAACAACTCAATTCCATACTATCATCATCGCCACATTTTTTTAACTCAAAATTTTGATATTCATTAGCATAAACAGTATGAGACACGAGTATAGATGACGTGATCCACTATCCATAAAAAAACTTTGCTCTCTATTGCCTATTTTAACGTCAACAAAATAATCATAATAATTGTCTTCAACCATCGTACTTTTCGATTCAAATACTAAAATAGCACTATTAAAACCAACATTTGAAATATTAATATCTTCAATACAATCTGTATGAATTTCTGAAATACAATTATGGACTTTAGAATTTGACACCTTATTGTCTACGTTACAAAACTTACTTTCTAAAACTTTATTATCAAAAATGGAATTCAAAGAATTAATATTATCATTATTTAAATTTAAATTAAAATTCCCGATCATGTTGACTTTTCGGTTTTTACAAATTGACGCTAAATGTCCCATCTCGCTACACTTGTTACAAGTCGACTTTGCAAATTTACAATACTTACTTTCGTGATTTTTATAACCACAGTATGAACATTTCTTTACGTTAACCTCCTTTTTTGCAGAATCAACAGCTGTTGATGCTTGTATACTTTTCTTTGAACATTTGTTTCCTTGATAATAATTCTTATTTTTTTAATATCTTTGCTGATATTGTTTATTTTGTTTGACATAATTAACCTGGTTAACATCCTTTAAACGATTTTCGTATTTCATGGCAATAGTTAAAGCTTTTGCCAGCGTGACTGTAGCTACATCTTCTTCGCACAATCTTTCGAAAAATTTTCCGCTAAGACTTATGATGAATATATATAAAATGTAACTATTTAGCTCCGCTCCGAACTCACAATTGGTCGCTAATCTTTTTAAACGAACAGCAAATTCACTTACGGTTTCGGAATCCAGTTTTCTTTCCTTAAGGAAAATCCTCCTTTCAACAAATGGAACTGTGAAATGGAACTCCGTGTACTTTTTTGCCGATGGGTTATCTGGTGTTGATATATCTCATGATATAGTACCCATTCATCTGATTCCGGTGAAAATTCTGACATCGATGCAGAATGCGTCGATTTCGCCATTTTGCAGGTTATGTTTTTACACAAAAATTTCTGTAAATATTTACTTTTCCTTAAACTTTTAAGGTAGAATATATATTTAATTTTAAAATATATATTAAATTAATGAAATCCTCGTCGCCACTGTATTATATTACCATATTCACTTTTATTGGATATAAGGTTTTAAATAGAAACACGTGAATTCGTTTGTTAGAGGAAGATATTCAAAATTGACAATTTCTTTTTATTTGTGACAATGAAGTTTATTGTGGTTTACATATTTCTTATTTAGTGTTACCTAAAACAATATTTAATGTTATGTAAATACATTACGAATCTCAACAACAAATATTAGAATTCAATCAAAATATTATCCAAATTTAAATGCAGTCTATTAACTGGTAGTAGAAGGTAGGATAAAGGTAGTACTGGATTAACTTCTAGGAGATCAAATTCTTTTATCATTAAATGTTTTATTTTGAGAATCTCCGGTGATTAATAATATTACCTATGTTATTTGGCTGTATGTTCCATAAGTTCAACCTGGTTGAGGGTCTTATTTGTCGACTGGAATGTTTTAATTCTGGGAAAGTTGACATTGTTAACTTCTGGTTTTGGTATTGATTGTTTGTTTTTGGTTATATTATCCATCTGCTTGCTAATATACATTTTCTTTTATTAATAAGTAGTCCTTTCGTTTTGAACATTGTTTGGAAGATGATTTATGGTTCGATCCACAATTAACACATTTAAATGTTTCCGGTGTAGTTCATTCGGTTGTTAGGTGGTCGTTTCTACATAGTTTTTTTTTTTTTTTTTTTTTTTTTATTAATTAGTTAGACATGTTTAGCACACTAAATATGAAATATTCATTATTTAGACTCTTTGAATATCCGAAGATACCATGTCAACTATAAAGGAAGGAGATGAGGAAAATGGAAGGAATGGGGATATAAGGATAACTATACTAATTTTTTTAAATGATGATGGACATTTTCTTTAAATGCCTGAGGGGAAAATTCATCGGGAAATACAGAGGAAGGCAATGAGTTCCATAATTTGGCCACTCTATTAAAATAGTCGTTTTGGAAGGACACAGTTCTACAACGAGGAATTTGTACAACAAATGGATGGGATAACTCGGCAGCTCTTGTTTGTCGATTATACTGCGCACACGATGGAAGGATATTTTGAATTTCCTTAGAGGAGAATTCGCTAAAGTTATATTTATAGTAGATTGACAATTCAGCCACATTTCTTCTGTGCTGGAGTGAATCAAGCTGGTCCGTTAGTTTGGTATTACCAATCAACCGTATTGCTTTTCTCTGAACAGAGTCTAGACAATTTATTGTTGACTGACAAGCACCTCCCCAAACATGACAGCAATACTCCATACATGGACGAATAAAGGACTTGAAGATTAGCAAAATTTGCTCGGGATTGAAATATTTTTTACATCGACTCAAGAATCCTAATTTTTGCATTGCAGATTTAGCGAGGTTGAACACATGTTTATTCCATTTCAGGTTATTTTGAATATCCACTCCAAGAAGTCTAACTGATTCAACCTCACGCAATTCCTCATGGTTTATTTTAATAGGAAAATTTTTATGTCGCTCTATTCGTGAAAGACGGCATAATTTGGTTTTGGTTGGATTAAATGAAACAAGATTACGATCACCCCATTCCATTATACGCTCCAGATCTTTGTTGATAGAATCAATTAGCAACTCTCTATCAGTGGTAACTGCAGTATGAGATCGAAATTTAGGAGATGCATGTGATGCATGCAATGTGCTGTCATCAGCAAAACTATGGATTGGGTGCACTGTAGAAATAAGTAAGTCATTAATGTATAGAAGAAACAAGGTTGGTGAGAGTGCCGAACCTTGGGGAACCCCAGCATTGGTTGTGAAAATATTGGATGTGATACCATCTAAATTAACATGAAATTGGCGACCTGTAAGAAAACTATGAATCCATGAGACAGTAAGATGGTCTATGCCATAAGATTTTAATTTAGCTATAAGATTTTTATGCCACACTTTATCAAATGCTTTAGAGATGTCAAGTGAAATACTGAATGTTTCACCGTGGTTTTCCAGCGATTTGTTCCAGAGATGGGATACGTAGGCTAACAGATCACCTGTTGCATGACTTCTACGAAAACCATACTGCTTATCATCAATAATTCGCGACATTTCCAAATAATCTATCAAATTGTAGTTAACATATTTTTCAAATATTTTAGCTAAAACCGACAGAATTGCAATTGGTCTATAATTGTTAGGATCTATCTTACTGCCTTTCTTTGGTATGGGTTGAACGCTGGCCAGCTTCCAAGAGTCGGGAAATATTCCGGTTTTATAAGATAAATAGAAAAGTTTTGTTAAAATTGGAGCTAGTTGTCTAGCAAAGTTTTTAAGAATGAGGGGTGGAATACCGTCGGGGCCAGCAGATTTGTTGATACTGATAGAAAGAAGCATTTTCCGTACAATATTGCAACGAAAAATAATTGGTTTCATTTTCGTTACAACTGGGGAAATGAGTGTAGGAGAATGAGGGGGTTCAACTATGTTTGAGTTTTCTGCGAAAATACGACCCAAAAGATCCGCTTTCTCTTTCGAGTCGCTCACGGGAATGTCATTCAGAACTAGGGTTGGAATAGAGGATCGAGTAAAATTGCTCTGGACAGATTTAACTGCCTGAAAGAAACTACGTGAGCCAGATGGGTGCTCGGCGAATTTCTTTGCTTTCTTCTGGATAAACGCGTCTTTGTCCAAGTCTATTTAGAATTTACTAATATTTCTGGCTTCCTTGTAGGCTCTATGGGTTTCAGGAGTTTTATTAGCGTTATACGCCTTGAATGCTTTGTGTTTATTCCTTACTGCCTCATCAACATCCCGCGTGAACCAAGGCTCAGTTTTAGGAGTGATTAATCGATTTGGAATAAACCGCCGCATTCCTTCTTTTATGATTTCAGAAATTCTTATTACCGATGTGCTAGGATCTTGATCAACACAACAAATAGTTTTCCAAGGTGTTTCATCATAAAAGTTTCTCAGTCCCTCCCAGTCGGCGCGTTTATAGTTCCAGACCCGACGAGGATTTGCTTTAATTTGTGTCGGTGATGTAAATTGCACTATTGCTGATATTAGTAAATGGTCCGATGATCCCAGGGGTTGGTCAACTTTTGTCTTCGTAGTATCTGGTTTGTTTGTCAAAAACAGATCCAGCAAATTATTGTTATGATGTGAATTGTCTGCGATTCTAGTGGGACACTCTATCATTTGCGTCAAACCGTGATAATCTGCGAGTATCAGTTCGGCTTGCCTTCCTACGTCGTCAGTGCGCGATGAATACTTAAGCCATTCTTTATTATGAATATCGAAGTCTCCAAGAATAACCATTCTTGCTTTGGGGTAGTCCGTGGTAATCTTGTCTAGATTAGCCGATATTTTATCGAAAAAGGGACATCCTGAGGGAGAATTTGGGGATCTGTATAATCCTATTACAAACATAGTTTCATCAACACCTGAGATCTTTAGTGCTATAGAATTATGGTGCTTAGAGTTCAACTCGTAGGCCTTAATTCTCATACATGAAAGTGAATCTCGAACAAATACACAGACACCATGTTTGTTATAAAAGGAATGTTCCAATTCGTAACTAGGTATCCGGTATTTATCGAGATCCAATTTCGATGCTTTGCCACTAACAATTGTTTCGGTAAGAAACAATATGTCAGGTTTATTTTTTTCGATGTAGTGATGAACCTCGTTTAGATTGGAATTGAGACCTCTTATGTTGGTGAAGTCAATGCTAAGCTGTTGGTTCACTCTGCTGCATTTTTGTTGAGACAAAGACTTACCCTTTGACATTGCAGGTATAGATACTGAAATTCGGCCAGGCCTAAATTTCAACACTACACAATACAAAAGAAACTGGGTATCTCTGTCACAAAAACACGATAGCAGGTTTCATGTAACAGTAACTCGATAAGAGAAAAGCAAAAAAATAAAATAAAAAAATGGGGACACAAAAGACACTAACAAAATTGAAGAGTACAAATAAAGGGTTAAATTTTAAAATCTCACTAATAACCAAAACTAAATTTTACCTTCCCTGTCACCAAGCAATATTAAACAAATTTATGATTTAAAATAATAAATAAATTTATTACATCAAAACAATATAAGGTAAAATTTTACCTGCCAATCTGGTAACAGCAAATATAAAATACCAAATAATTATCTAAAAAAAAAGAACAATCTCACCAATTATATAATTTTACGCCTCCGTTCTTTAACAATTTTATTTTCATAAACACTAACACTAACACAAACACTATACAATACACTTATTTTCGATTATTTGTTTTTTTCCTTTTAAATAAACACTAACACAATCACTATGATGACATACACTTTTTTTTTTTTATTTTCGATTATTATTTTTTTTTATTTGTATTTTTTCCCATAAAATTTTTTTTTACCTTCTTCGTCTGTTTTGACGATTCTCACGTTAATTCCATTAGAACCGCTTCGGTTAGAAAGCTGAAAATCTCTGAACGTTGTGGCTTTATGTTACAGTAGCTTGTTCCGTGACTAAATATTTGGCAACGTCTGCATTGTGTTGGGACATAATTTAGCTAGTTTTTACTTGGAATTTCACCATAACATGGTATATATGTTTTATTTTATGAAGGATTTTTAAAGAAATATTTTGTCTTTTAAAATGTACCAAAATTAGATGATTTTTATATTTGTGTTCTTCCTTCCTTCGTATTTCTTGGAGAATTATTATGTCGTTTTTATAATAATTATATATGTTTTTATGTTCGCCAATTAATTATATATGTTTCTAATGGTTTATTTTAGGTTGCACATAAACTGTAGAATTCAATTTTTTGTTGTTGTAATTCTTGTTCAAATTGTTCAAATTGTTTTTTGGTTTCTTTGTTACAGTTGTATTATTATTTGGGAGACTATTAAAAAGATTGGTAGTTGGAATATTATATTCAACACCATCCATGTTATTTACCTGCTGATAATGAGAATAACGTCAAAAAACGTTCGAAAACTGTCCTTAGATGTTTGAGGTGTTCCTCAAAGGTTTCAGAAGCAATAAGGGTCATCTATTTAGATAAAAACGAAAATTAAGATCTCGGAGAAGGAAATTCATAAACCGTTGGAAGGATTGAGCCGGGTTTCGCAACCCGAAAGTTATTCGAACGAATTGAAAAAGTCCAAACGAATTTGAAACTGAAGTTTTTACAATATCGCCCCCATCAATAGGAATTTGCTCGTATGCGCGGACGAGATCAATTGTGGAGAATGATTTGTATCCATGTATTTGAATCCTCAATATGGGGGATAAGATATTTATCAGGAGTATAGTGACGTTGATAAAAGAGTGGTAGTCACTGCAAGGTTTCCACTCGCCGTTCTTCTTTTTGTCGAGGTGGAGAGAGGAGAGAACCAATGACTATTAGACGCTCGGTAAATTCCTTGCGACAGGGTTCCCTTACGACTTTTGAATTGTCTACTTATCTACTACTTTGTAACGGTATACATATTGCCACACTTTTGATAGGACAAATATTTTAAAATTGTACCGCAAAAATATTGCTTACGTATTTATATTATGTAGATATTAATTTTTAAATGTTTATTAGTTGATCATCAGATCAATTCTCACTCTTTTTCAATTAAAATTCTTCTTAAGGACGGATCCGATTATTGTAATAAACAATTATTTTGTAATAATTTTGACAGTTGTGAAATAATTTTGTTTCCCATATTTGTCATAATTATATTTGCTTCCCGAATACCGAAATAATTTTGACATTTTGTATTTAACATTCGTAAGTGTTCTTAACTCCAAAAACAATCGTAATAAAATAATGGATGTCGAATGTGATCCAAGTATTATATTATTCATGCTAATTGCGGCTTATTGGCAGTTTTTACAAAGAAGACACAATCTTGCGCGTCCTTTGTGAATAGATATAACCCCCATTGGTGTGACAAATTCAAACTATAGAATTGCTTATGGATATTAACTATTTGTAATTATTTTAGCGCCAACCAATGTATACAATAACATCAACGAATAGTATAGAATAGACTCGATATTAAGCTACAATGATGCTGTAATTAGGAAGCATTTACGTATTTCATCGAGAACATTTATTAAAATTGGCCAATTTTACCTAACAAAAACCATGGTTGGAGTCCGGAAATAGAGCTTATGGCTTTTTTATTGTGGTTAGCAAGTTGTGCTAGTTATAGGATGGTAGGTGCTGCAATGGATATTCCTAAATCTACTTTTTGTGATATAGTTCATAAAACGCTTGAATTTACAATAGATTATATAATGCCACGTGTGATCAATCTGCCTAATCCAACAGAATTACAACAAATCGGTGTTAAACTAAATTGACGGGCCAGAACTAATATATTTCGAAAGGAAGGTGGTGGTATAGATGGCACCCATATAGAAATAATATGCCCAGTAAGACTGCTCGATCTATATATTAATCGAAAGTTAAAATATTCAATCCAGTGTCAAGCTATTTGCGACCCAAACTTAAAATTCTTTGATACATTTATTGGATATCCTGGATCAGTGCATGACTCGCGTGTTCTATATTGTAGCTCTTTATTCGGAAAAATTGTATCCACCACCATACTTTTTGTTGGCTGATAATGGGTACGCATGCAGAACAGATCCAATTGCCATTGTAACTCCATTTATATAACGTAATATGACTAATGAAAAAAACATTTTAATGAAGTGTTTAGTGCCGCAAGAAATGTAAGAATAAATAGAATGTGCGCTTGGAAAATTCAAAATACGTTGGCGATCAATTTTTGGACGTGCCATAAACCTAAAAATAGAAAATATTGTAAAAACTATTGCAGCATGTTGTACCTTTCACAATATCTGCATACTTGGGGATGTGGACTGTAAAATTGTCCAAACCAAATCAAAATTTTAAATTTAATAAATAAATAAATAATATCTGCATACTTACAAATGACGACACAGCATGATGATGATTATTCTCAAAGTTTTACTAATGAAACTGTAGAGGAAGAGACACTTTCTTATTTAGATGGGGTTGAAGATCAACACATTGGCATCAAATTAAGAGAAGAGCTTTTGAACATGCTTTGAATACACTAAATATTTATTTCATTTTTGTCTGTGTACATATAGACGTAATATAAACTAAATTTAAAGCATTTCAGACTAAATTCACATATATTAAAGGAACTTTGTTTATTAAAATAAAATTTTATTCGGAATCGGTAGAAGATTCCGATACTGGTGATTTTTTAAATGGAACACCAAAATGATTGGAAAAACCTTCCAAAAACTGTTTTTGCCTTTTGCATTCCCTTGTATATTTTGCAAATACATCATCATGGGTCCTCTTTTTTGTTTGTTTTCGTTCTTTATTAAAATTTCTAGCTAGCTGGGTGCTAGTACTTGGTTGGTTGGTTTTCTAAATCATCTTTGGTTCTTTGATTGGTCTCGTCCAAGCCGGTGAAACTATTTTATTTATTCCTTCAGTAGGCTTTATTGCTGTTGTGCAGAATTAATGGAGGGTGTATAGTATGGCGAGTTGAGCCATAGGAGTAAATTAGGTAAAAAAACTCCCAATTCGACGCCGTCGTTGTCCTCCTCCCGTTTTATTTATATCCAATAATTCCAGTTGAAGCTTTTTCTTGGTTTTGTTTTTTAAATCGGCAAAAACCTAAAATAGCATTATATATTCATAAAATTCTTTAGAGTAACAATTAATTAAGTATCACCTTTTTCCATCCCTCGTGATCCCTTATCGGCGGTTCAATTGAATTTAACTGTAGAGACAATTCCTTCCATAGCTCGTTCATCACATGTTTGGAATTTATTCCGACGAACTTTCCCGTCACCATCTCTGGATTCTTTTCTATGAAATCAATCATATTATTAAACTGTTGTGGTACAGTAACCTTTTTTTGTTTGTCCCTGTATTATCAAAAGTTGTATTACTTAAGAAAAATTATTTGTCATTCAATAAGTGTTATTAATAGTAGTTTAATCAATGAGTGAATAATGAAGTAGTTTATTCTCAAGCAAAAGTTTAAAATTTGAGCGAGGCACGAGCGAGAATTTTAATTTGCGAGAGAATAAAATTCATTATTCACGAATCGATTACAATACTTTATTCTCTGACAAAGAATTGTGTATTATAAAAAATAAAAACATTTTCTTCAATTAAAACAATAAATCTTTATTGTTTTAATTAATAAATCAAATTTCTTAATAAAAAAACCGTGATGATTAAAAACACCCTTCTCATACAATCAACCAAGTTCAACTAAACGAAATAAGAGAATTTAAATTAAAATTTGATTTTTGAACAAAGTACTTATCAAAGCAATTGTGATTATAATTTGAAAATAATTTTAATGAAATCAAAACAATTTGACCAATTGGAATCATACCAATTGAATAATGATAATTATTTTATAGCAAAATTTTCATTAGACAATAGGTTAAGCTCATTAGGCTATAGGTTAGAAAACAATACAATAATACATACTATTATTATCGAAAATACATAGAAATAAAGCTGATATAATTAAATAGAAGAGAATAAAATAGTATTAACTTACATTTTCCTTTAAGTTATCTATTAAAATAATAAAACTTTCTAATTAGTTTTTACAATAATAAAATCGTATAATCATCCGTATAATAATAATAACACTAGTTTTCAAGAAAAATCTCCTGAAACAAAACCCAACTTTTCTTATAGATTTGGACCTCCTGAACGCGAATATCATACTCATTTTTTTGGTAAGCTCTTGTTTTTGAGATATTCACAAAAAACCAATTATTTTGGTGATCAAAAATGTTGTTTCGGTTTTCGGGTCTCGTATTTTACAAAACCAACAAATTAAAAATATTAATGAAACAAGTGCATAGTAAATATACCAACAAACATTTTGAGCTATATTTTGTAAAAATTCATTAAGGATTCTGGAAGTTACAGTCGAAAAAAGTTGAAAAAATACGAAAAATTCACGTTTTTTTTTGTTTTTTTATTTTCAACGCCATAAATTTTGAACAAACAAAGACACTAATTTTTTTTAATTCCTTGGAGCCTATAGTAACTTCAATTTTCTTTCTTTTAAGCTAAAAGACACGAATATTGGTGCAGTTTGAACCAAGTTATTCAAGTTTTCCCAAAGAAAGTCAAAACTCAAAATTTGGAAAAAATAATTTTTTACTTAATTTATTGTGCCATAAATAATAATTTTGTAAGTTCAGTCGTTCTCAAACATCAGTAAAGAATTATTTTGAAATAGTAAAGTATAATTTTTATTTTTGTTTTCGAAGTTAGGAATTGGATCGATATGAGACGTATATAGAAAAATATAAACAAAAGATAATGACTTGTGAGGAGAGGCCAAACATCATAACATCAGAACTATTTAAGTTAGTTCAAGCACCATAAAGTTAAGCCCCTATTTATGTCCATTACTACCTGTAAGGTTTGTTTCTTTTCTTTTTTCTCTTGTTTTGTTTTTTGATAATGTAAGTTTTTTTCTATCACCGCCCACCTTGTGTTACTCCTTACGTTTATGATCATTTTAAGTTTGATTTAAGAAAATAATTACTTCTCCTTTTTAATAGTTTTTCGGTTTTCCCAACTTTTGTTTAATTAGTTTAATGAGGTTTCTTTTTGAGTAGATAATTGTCGTATGATTAGTTGCAAATATAATCTCTCTGAGGATAAATTTAATTTCAAACATTCAAGTGAAAACATTAATTAAAAAAGAAAAAGTATTACAAATATAAATTTTAAACAGTGTATTGTTTTTAAAAAGCAATAAATCAATAGTGATAGCTGCCTTTTAAAGTAAAATAAATTGTTAGTAAAGTGTAAAATCAAGTTTATTTAAATGGCGTCGTCAGGAAGTTTCAAGTGTAAAAATAGCCCAAATTCATTTTGTTTTATTTATGGAAGCTACATAATACATGCTGCTAAATCACCCCATTTATAAGAACTGCCTATCTTCATTACTAACTGATATTTTCCAACTCCTAAAATAAACCCGAGGTGAGAGGAGCTAGATCATGTCCCAAAACTTCACAAAAAAAATCTCAATTTCGAGAAAAATCATATACAAACAAAATACAACTTTTGTCAAAAATAGACATTTCATAATCAACTAACTGATATTTTCCAACTCCTTAAATAAGTCCGAGGTGGAAGGAGCTAGATCATGTAAAAAAACTTCACAAAAAAAATCTCAATTTTTGAGAAAAATCATATACAAACAAAATACAACTTTTGTCAAAAAAGACATTTCATAATCAACTAACTGATATTTTCCAACTCTTTAAATAAGTCCGAGGTGGGAGGAGCTAAATCTACTACGAAAACAACTTATATATAAATCAATTATGTTGCAGAATTTAAATTATTCTTATAGTTGAATTTTTTTCAAATTTTGAGTTTTGACTTTCTTTGGGAAAACTTGAATAACTTAATGCAAACTGCACCAATATTCGTATCTTTCAGCTTAAAAGAAATAAAATTGAAGCTACTATAGGATCCAGGAAATTAAAAAAAATTAGTGTAATTATTTGTTCAAAATTTATGGTGTTGAAAATGGAAAATTCTTAAAAAAACGTGAATTTTTCGTATTTTTTCAACTTTTTCCGACTAACTTCCAGAATCCTTAAAGGATTTTTACAAAATATAGCTCAAAATGTTTGATGGCATATTTGCTATGCACTTGTTTCATTAATATTTTAAATTTGTTTGTTTTGTAAAATATGAGACCCAAAAACTGAAACAACATTTTTGATCACCGAAAAAATTGGTTTTTCAATCAAAAAGAAGAGCTAACCAAAAAAATGAATATGATATTCGTGTACAGGAGGTCAAAATTCATAAGAAAAGTTGGATTTTATTCAGGGAGACAAAAAAAGTTCAAAATTTGTAAAGTATCTTTTTCATTTAAGTTTGTTTATTTTTTTAAAAATTCTAAATAAATTTCATTTGACGTTACAAAGTATGAAGTGAGTAGAAAAAAACAAAATAATTCGATACTTATTTTCCTAGAATATGAAGTATCGAAGACTTTCTTATGCGCTGAAATTATTTTTAGTTAAGTTTTCAAGAATACCGATTTTAAAGTATCGAATAAAATTTATTAAAAAACCATACGCGTTCGATACTTAGGGGTGAATATAAAAGAATTTGTTTACGAACTGAAACAATACGAATTGTGAGGATCGTGCTAATTCAGATTGATTGTTAGTTGTACGAACAATGTACAATGTCGATAATATTATGTTTGTTGTTATGTGTATTTACGGATGTCGACACTAGGAATACCAAGTAGTCATATGAAGAGAGAAAAATAGAACAGTGTGGTGGTTTGAAGGGAATGTATTTTTGACTGCTCGCTGGTTATATTTAAACCTCACTACCAAAACATGCATTATCTCCAATTCACCAGTACAGAACCTGAACTGGTTCTGGAGTGGGGTGTAGACTCTCTTACAAATGCTACTGGTCCCAACTCACGCTGGATTGCGGCATAACACAACGTTGCTGAGATATGGAGCGATTTTACTTCCCATGCATGTTCCAAAATTTTGTTTGTATAACTTTCCTCTAAATTGAAAAAAATTTTGTTCCATGCATGTTTCTGCTACTTTAGTAATTACTGCTATCTTTGGCTCCGCAATGTTCTTGGATATTAGGTGTTCTTTCAAATATTTAATTGCTAGATCAACTGGAACGTTTGGATACAAAGCTGTTACGTCGAAAAAAACCATGATTTCTTGATTTTATTAAGCGTTTATACTAACTGACGGAAGGAAAAAACCTTAGCTAAGGATTTTTTTGTTTCTGAAATGGAGTTATGAATTATTGGTCCTTTTTTAAGGTTTTTCCGTATGGAGTCAGTGTTTTGCTAGCACCTCTCACAAATTTCATTCAGTCGTTATAAATGTTTACAAGTGATAGGAGAAATAGTTGTATCGAAAAGTGCTATTTGAAAATTTATAATTTTTTTGATTTCTGCTGGCTACCTTTTACTAAAAAATGCTCATAAATCAAAATATTAGTTTTATTTTGTAATTTTTTTAACAAGTCGTTATAAAACATGCAGCCAACAAAAAATTTTGAAGAGAAAATTTAAGGATCCATATATAGATTTTTTGAATATTTAAAAATATGTAAACATATATGAAGCACTCTTTAAAGATTCGGTAAAATCAATTCATACATGAATTTTTAAGTTTTTTTCGAATTTAAAAGTTGCATGTATTATCTGTAAGATTTGTGAAAAAAATTTTTATCTGTAAGATTTGTGAAAAAAAAAATTCAATGAAATTTGTGAGAGTTATTATCAAAAAACCGACGTCATACCAAAAACGCATAAAAACTGACCAAAATTCATAACTACATTCCAGAGCAATTAAAATAAAAAATCCTGAATTCAGTTTTTCCTTTTGTTAAAACTAATATCATTCCCAAACATCAGATTATAATGGGGCTATGTGCCGTTATTCCAAGGGTATACGTAACCTAATAAAAAAGGCGATGCGATTTAAACCGAAGAAAAAATCTCTATTCTAAAGAAAATTTAGACGACCATTATGGTCTTATATTAATTTCAGATGCAATTCAAAGAATTTAACTTACTTTACAATATACAAAAAAAAACTTAAGCTTACTTGATGATGGATGTTTTCCAAAAGTAAAATGACGTTCATGTGTAACTTGGCGCAGTTACGGTGGCAGTCTCCACTTCAAGTACAATATTTGAACAGTTTGTAGGTTAGATTTCCAAAATATTCCAAAACATTGTTGTATAATCCAATTCTTGTAGTAATAATTTATGCTTCTTTTCTCATCGTCATCATAAGAAAATGATTTATAAACTAAAAATGTATTCGAATCAGCTGATATCACTTGTGTGTATACACCCGGTACAACCAATAAATCAACTCAATAATTTTGCGATCAAAACAATTTAGTATAATTTTTTTATTCTTTGAACTAATTTTTTTTCCTTTTCAAATGTTTATATTACAAATTATATTATTTAAAACATTTCTTTTATTTTATTATTATTTTACCGTGGTAAATAAGTTACCGCAAAATTTACACATTTCAGTATGGAAAAGAATCCACATGCACATGATTTAGTTAGTTACTGGTTAATTGAGTAACACAACGTAAAAAAACAAATAAAAAGCAATGATATCTTATCACACGCACATTTCAGCGGTAAGAACGTCAAAGGAACCGAAACAGAAGTTTGTTTTTAGGGTTTAATACACAACATAAAAGTACCAAACCAAAGAAATGATACATTTTGATAAGCAAATTGGATACTGCGACAGTAAAAACATTTCATGTGACTATTCAAGCTAAAATTTTCAATAAACATACCAAGCTACAAAAATGTATGTACATTTTATGAACTAAAACTTAAAAATAAAAAATATATAAATAAATAGTCCCGATGGTCGACACAATTAAGTTTACAAAGTATAAATTTATTTTTCTTCGAATTCTAAATGTACAATGCATTATTTGAAAGTTAATCTGAAACGAGAGAAGTACAAGCCAAACGCAAAAACTCTTTGAAGTGTAAGGGATCTCTTGTCATTAAACGCCCAAAATTAGGGCTTTCAAAAATAAAATACTGTGTGCCTTCAAAGAGTTTTCGCGTTTGGCTTGTACTTCTCTCGTTTCAGATTAACTTTCAAATAATGCATTGTACATTTAGAATTCGAAGAAAAATCAATTTATACTTTGTAAACTTAATTGTGTCGACCATCGGGACTATTTATTTATATATTTTTTATTTTTAAGTTTTAGTTCATAAAATGTACATACATTTTTGTAGCTTGGTATGTTTATTGAAAATTTTAGCTTGAATAGTCACATGAAATGTTTTTACTGTCGCAGTATCCAATTTGCTTATCAAAATGTATCATTTCTTTGGTTTGGTACTTTTATGTTGTGTATTAAACCCTAAAAACAAACTTCTGTTTCGGTTCCTTTGACGTTCTTACCGCTGAAATGTGCGTGTGATAAGATATCATTGCTTTTTATTTGTTTTTTTACGTTGTGTACCTAATCTCTCTAAAAAACTGCTTTATTTACATTTTTGATGTTTTTTTCCGCTAAGATATCATTTCTTTTTGTTTGTTTTGTTTTCGTACATTGTGTATTAAACATCTTAAAAAAAACTGCTGAATTTACATTTTTAATGTTTTTTCCGTTGATATCATTTCTTTTTGTTGGTCTATATAAAAAAATATAATATCAATATCCAATTTTTAATCCATTACTAATCCCTTTTCAATTATTATCCAATCCACATTCATTCCATATCTAATCCATATCCAATCCATATCCAATCCATATCCAATCCATATCCAATCCATATCCAATCCATATCCAATCCATATCCAATCCATATCCAATCCATATCCAATCCATATCCAATCCATATCCAATCCATATCCAATCCATATCCAATCCATATCCAATCCATATCCAATCCATATCCAATCCATATCCAATCCATATTCAATTCATATCCAATCCATATCCAATCAATATCCAATCCATATCCAATCCTTATCCAATCCATATCCAATTCATACCCAATCTATATCCAATCCATATCTAATCCATATCCAATTCATATCCAATCCATATCCAATACATATCCATTCCATATTCAATCCATATCTAATCCATATCCAATCCATATCCAATCCATATCCAATACATCTCCAATCCATACTCAATTAATATCCAATCCATATCCAATTCATACCCAATCCATAGCCAATCCATATCCAATCCATATCCAATTCATATACAATCCCATATTCAACCCATATCAAATCAATATCCAATCTGTATTTAATACATATCCAATCCATATCCAATTCATGTCCATGTCATATCCATACGAAGTCCAATCCATATCCTCATCCATATCCATATCTTTATCTATATCCATATCCACATCCATATTCATATACATATCCATATTCATACCTATATCAATATCCATATCCATATCCACATCCATATCCATATCTAAATCCATATCCAGCCCAAGTTAACAAATCATCTTAAAATTAGGAACAATAACATATTTATGAGACTACCAGTGTAAACTACTGAAGAGTTTTTAAAAGCGATATTACATCTTTTTAATTAGTAGCCCGAATAATTGCTGTACCAGCAACAATCATATTTGCTCCAGCTTTAGCACACTCATTAATTGTTTCTGGTCCAACTCCTCCATCAACCTCAATATCTGATGTTGGGGTAATTTTAACGTGGCCATTCCACTTTTGGCATAATATCACTCATAAATTTTGACCCCCGAAACCGGGTTTAACGGTCATAATTAAAATCATATCAGCTAAGGGAATGTACTCTTTCACAAGCTCAACCGGAGTGCATGGTTTTAAAGCTAAAACCTTCATTCCAGCGTCTTTAACTTTCCTTGAAACTTCTGCAATAATTGTTTGAACCGGTTCAACATGAAAAGTATATTGATCATCACCAGCATCGGCCATTGGTTCTATCCACTGATCTGGGTTCGATACCATCATATGAGTTTCACTCATAAATTTTTGACCACCAAAACGGTCATAATTAAAATAACTAAAAAGAAAAAGTTAAATTAAATATAATTAACAAGTTACACAATTAGAAACTTATTTGATCAATTATTGTTATCTAATATCTAGTATGTGTGTTTCGGAGAGTAGATGTTGTACAGACCGTGATATTATAGATCTACTGATCTTATAAATAAACAAAACTTAAGCAAACGCTCTAACAAAGCTAAAGTTGGAATTCCAGTCACAGAATATAATTTTTAACAGATGGTAGCTTATTAGAGTTTGCTGATTCACTATTAATTTGAAGAAATATGTCGCACTTGTTACAAACTAGAAAATAAAACATAATTCCACACATACTTGATAGTATATAACAATTATTAATCAAATAAGTTTAATAATTAATAATTATTAATCATTTAAGTTTAACTTAACTTTTTCTTTTCAGTTAACTGTAGTAATTTAAGATAATAATTATATTAAAAATAACAAAAGCAACCTTGATTTGGAAGAAATAATATTTATGAATGTTTTCAAAATACAAATTATCTGTCAAAATTTTCAAATAGGAAAGTAGGTAAAGTAGTTTCGGAAAGTAGGAATGTATTTCGAAAAAAGGAAATCAGTGCCATCTCTATTAAAAATTACCGTCGTAGTTACGACCAATTTTTAAGTGAAAATAAAATCTCATTCCATAAATATTAAATTATTTCTGTTTTTCGTTGTTTTTTCAGTTTTTTAGTTTTAAAATATGTTACCATTTCAGATTTAAAGAATATTTATATGCTTTGAGCCATATAATGACTATAATATTATTACAACGGTGAAATAAAGGAATTCGAAATTGGATTTTTTCATGTTTAGCTGCAAGATAAGGGCTCGTCAAAATTTTAAATTGAGTTTTTTTTTTGAGTAATTTTTTTTGTTGTATTAAAAAACTCGCCAATTTCTATCGAAATTTATGAACTCTAATTCTATTCTTTTAGTTGTTTTTAATATTGGTGTTTATTAACTAAAATCACTCCACTTTTAAGGTGACTATATGTGTTACTCAGAAAAATTTTTTAATTTATTTTCGTTCGATACAAACTTTTTTTAAAAAAACATTGGTTTTGGATAACATCAACGCGTACTCAAATTTTAATTTTTATTCGATTATCCATCGTGAATTCATAAATAACTAACATTATTAATTTAAGAAAATGAAAGCGCATTGGCTTTTTAACAAATTTTATTCACGAACTGCTTCTAGAAAAAATCTTTTTATTCAAAAACGATTTTAAGATCGAACACCAGTTAATTTTCATCAATTATTAAACACCAACTGAGTTTAGTTTAATTATATTTTTTTTTTTCAAAAACAAATTCAATTCTCGAACTAATGACCTTCAAATCATAATCGAACTAAAAAAAGTTATATAAAATGCATTCTTTAAATATCCTAAACAAAGGTGTGGAAGCGAGATGATTGTTCAAAACAGTCGTACCTTTCTTTCGGTTATTTCTTTTTCCAAAACAAAGAAATTCTATCGTTTCAATACGAAAAACTCGTTTAGGATCGACATGCTGTTTCAACATTTTACCATCATCAATCATAAATAGAAACAATCAACCATACATAATATGGGTTTGTTTTTGTTTCAGTTATTAAAATCATAAACAGAAAATGCCAATAACTTATGAAATGACAATAAATCGTTAACATTTTATATGAACAAGGTTAAATTAATTTCCATATCAGATCGTATCAGAGAATATTAGCGATAATTTAGATTTTCTTATGTTTGTTTTCAACAGAGTAAATATAAAAGAAATTGATAATGAACGTGAAACAATACGATCGTGTTGTTGAAGAAGCGCGATTAATAGGTATTATGGTATCGCGATTAATAGGTACTATGGTACCATAGGTATCGTATGGATAATGAACAATGTAATGCTTTGTTGATAATATTATGTTCGTTGTTATGTGTATTTGCGGATGTTGATATTAAGAATACCAAGTAGTTATATTATAAGGGAGAAAAATAGACAAGTGTGGCGATCGGAGGAAACATATCTTTGACTGTTCGTTGATTATTAAATCTCCCTACCAAAGCATACATTTTCTCCAATCCACCAGTACAGAACCTGAACTCGTTCTGGAGTGGGGTGTAGACTCGCTTATAAATACAGCTGGTCCTAACTCACGTTAGATTGCGGCATAACAAGATTTTTAAAAAATAGTCGGAAAAATCGATGTTCATCTTGTACGATGTATACACTCTGAAAATACAATTTATATCCTCTAATTCCTGAATTTTGTTTAATTTCTGCTATTTAATACATACTACTGAGTATTTGCTATTTTCTGTTTCGTAATTACTTGTCACTTTGTCAGTACTACTCTGTATATCCAAGCTTTGCTTTCTTTTTTTTTTTTTTTTTTTTTTTTTTTATTCTATGTTAGGCATGTTTAGTGTTAACCAATATAGATCAACGTCTCTGAATATCCGAAGATACCATGCTAACTAAGGAACTAGGGCTTGAAAGTATTATTCAATTTTCTTTGAGGAATTTATTAATGTTGATCTTAAAGTTTTGAGGATTAAAATTATCAGGAAAGACCCACGCCGGTAAGGCATTCCAGAGATGAGAAACTCTGTTAAAAAAATCGCGTTGAAAAGCGACAGTTCTACACCTAGTCACTCGAACCGTAAAAGGATGGGCTGATGTTGATGCTCTAGTGAAACGCGCGAAGTTTGCTGGTTCAGGCAAAATCGATTTGATCTCCGCAGACGTCCGTTCGTCCATAATATACTTGTAAAATACCGTCAAATCAGCGACGTCTCTTCTATGTTGCAAGGAATCAAGCTCGTTAGTAAGAGTCGAGTTGCCGATCAATTTAACAGCTCTCCGCTGTACAGAATCAAGACATTTCAAACTACTTATGTAAGCTCCTCCCCATATGTGAGAACAATACTCCATGCAGGGACGAATAAATGATTTATATATTAAAAGAAGCTGCTCGCTATTAAAAACCTTACGACAACGACCCAAAAATCCTAATTTTTGAACAGCGTTCTTTGCTAGGCTAAAAATATGAGAATTCCATTTCATACTATTTTCAATCTCAACTCCTAGAAGTTTAATAGATTCTTTCTCTTCAAGATTATTTGAATCAAACTTTAATAAAAATGGATTAGGTGTTGATAACCTAGAAAAATGGCAAACTTGAGTTTTACTTGTGTTGAATTCAACACTGTTAGCAACTCCCCAATCTAAGATGGTTTTTAAATCAATATTTAATGAGTCTATCAAGTTTGATCTAGCGATATTAAGATTTGATGGTGCATACAAATTTGGCATTTCATGTGACGCATGAAGTGTGCTATCATCAGCAAAACTATGGATGGGACTAACTGTTGAACCTAGCAAGTCATTAATATAGAGAAGAAAAAGAGTAGGTGATAAAGCGGAACCTTGAGGAACACCAGCGTTAGTTGAAAAGATATTCGATGAAACACCATCAACATTGACCTGAAATTTGCGCTCGGAAATAAAGCTTTGTAACCAAGAAATAAGTTGCTCATCTAAGCCGTAGCATCTTAATTTACAAATAAGATTGTTGTGCCATACTTTGTCGAACGCTTTGGCAATATCAAGTGCGACGCCAAAGGTCTCACCATGGTTTTCAAACGACTTGTTCCAGATATGCGTGACAAAAGAGAGTAAATCTCCCGTCGCTCTTCCTTTACGGAATCCGTATTGTCTTTCATTAAGTAATTTTGACGACTCTAAGAAGCTCATAATATTAAAATTAACATATTTCTCAAATACTTTAGAAACAACCGACAAAATTGATATAGGTCTGTAGTTTCTTGGATCCGTTTTAGCGCCCTTCTTTGGAACTGGTTGTACACTAGCCATTTTCCATATATCAGGAAAAATCCCTTTCTTATATGACAAATAGAAAATTTTAGTTAGGATTGGTGCTAACTCTTTAGCAAAAGTTTTAAGGATAATTGGAGGAATGCTATCAGGTCCAGATGCCTTATTAGTATTGATTTGTAAGAGCATTTTCCGAATGACATTTTTACGAAAAATAATCCGCCCCATTTTGTTAGAAACTCTAGGAATTGGTATAGGTAGAAAATTGGGTTCTACTAATGTAGAATTTAACGAAAAACAGTTACCTAATAAATTAGCCTTTTCTTTGGGGTCAATAATAGGTATATCTCTATCAATAAGAGGAGGTATAGAAGACTTACAAAAATTTCCTTGAACAACCTTGGCGGTTTTATAAAAATTTCGTGAAGGGTGCTCAGCAAATTTATTTGCTTTTTTCCTAATAAATAGATGTTTCTCTGCATCTATTAATTTTCTACATAAATTTCTTTCTATTCGGTATAATCTAAGGTTTTCATCAGACTTGTTTTGAATAAACTTTTGAAAAGCCTTTTTTTTAATTTTTATTGCTTTTTTGCATTTACTTGAAAACCATCGATCAACCTTCGGAACAATCAAACTATTTGGAACAAACCTACTCATACCCATTAGTATTATTTTTGAAAAATTAGAAGCAACAATGTTTGGATCTTGGCTGGAAAGACAATTGCGTTTCCAGGGAAACCATTTAAAGAAATCTCTAAGTCCCTGCCAATTTGCAGCTTTATAATCCCAAACAAGAGGAGGATTAGCTTTAAACTGTTTAGGTACTTGTATATTTAAATGTGTGGAGATCAAATTATGATCTGATCCACCCAAAGGCTCTGAAAATTATATTTCTGGATTCAAATCAAAACATGACCTTATATTATTTTCAAAACCATAATACAATGAAATTTTATTTTAAGAAATATGTATTCGTACATATATAGTCCCTGGGCTAACGTCGATTTTATGTGATGATTACCACATATTTTATATTTCGTGAAGCGCCTTTCCTTGACGAGCCCGAAAACTTTTGTTCTGCGATATTCCTCAAATCGGAAGCTTTTTCGTTCGGCAAGTTCCTAAAAGGCCGATTGCCAGCAATCTTGTAAATTTTTTGTATTTTTAACTATGGGGGTTGGAAATTTGATTTAGAACACGAGTGTAATATTGTCTGACAAACATGTGTCTGCTGTTATCTAATCCGACAACCCAAACATACCAAAATGTCAGTTGTCGGACTCGACAATAGCAGACACATTTTGGTCGGACAAGCTGTAATAGGCCACTCCTGATCTTCCTTAGAGTATTATCCCCCTTTGCTAGACACTTCTGACTTCATAGGATAGTTTCTCAGCTTCCAGGCTTCAATTTTGGCAGGGATATTGGCCATCAACAAAGGTATTTTACGGAGAGTGTCTTCTAAATAAAAAAGAAACGCTAGGATCCAGAATCGCATGACGAGAGAGATCGATCATCCACAGCCTCAGTGTTCTAATTAAGCTATCTCACCCGATGAAACTTATACTCGATGAGTATAATATATGATTGCAACCGCTCATTTTGATTTTAAATTTCCAAATTTGGCTGAAAATTGTTAAGAATCAACTGCTGAAAAAAAATTAGTACGATTACCCCATATAGACTCTCTTAAGTTATTCTGAAGGAATCTAAGTGAGTTTAAAATTATTACAATCATGGGATTACGTAAAAATAATACTCTAATGATTAAAGCACCGAAAAAAATTTACGTTAATGTTTCAATTTCGTAAAAATCAAAAAAAAATCTGATAAAAAAAAAAACAATTGACAATCGCCATGACAATGGAAACATTTAAATTCTTATAAATAAACAATAAATATCTAACTATCTACAGCCTCATTAAAAAAAACATATAGTAAATAAGTATGAAAGTTAAAATCGACTCACTGACATTTGTTTTACAAATTAATTCAATCCTTCGTGGTTGCGCTGCTGATTTCCGCCGGCCATCTTGTTCATTACTTGCTGGGAATGCATTATAAGCCAACAGGTATAATCCATTTAAAAAAATCTTCCAGGTATGATTAACTTAGTTCCCCGGTATGACGTGCAATTAGGTATATCCAATATATTCAACCGAATCAACCACAACCTTGAATCGCCTTTGGCGAGTCAAAAAAAAAAATGATGGCGGTCGAGCGAAGCGTGATTATAAGGTTTTTCCTTCTTTTCTTATCTTGTTTTATTTGTTTTTTTTTTACTGAAGGAAAGGAATCTGTATAACACTATGGAAGTGCGGTTATCAGTCAATTTTTTAAAAAAAACACTCTCCAAATTATCTTAACACAGATTATATTCGATCACAAAATGCTACATATAGATACATGGTTGTAATATAACCTGATGTATTTTATTTTTTTTTTTTTTAATTTTCAATCTTCATACATAATAATATGTGAATTATTTTAACTAATACCATTTATTTGATAATTTAGTTCATTTTTAATTTATACTTATTTTTGAGTTTAAGCAGTGCAACATTTTACTTAACTTATTACAAAAAATCACAGTAAGTCTTAATGCTTCAGAGTTTTAATTTGAAAAGTTTCAGAAGGAAACCGAAGCCATACTGATATGATTACTTATTTCTTTTATTTTTGATACTTATAAATTTAACTTTGCATTCCTTGATTCATTTTTAATTAGATATAATATAACACCTTTGGAATGCTTCAAAGACTTTTAATATTTATCACATCACACAAAACAATACAAACCAAATTATAACAAACATGGGCACTTCCACGTTTACTTTTTTTTGATTTTAATTTTATAGTTCCAGAAGGGAACATCAGACACAATTGTATGACCTTTTTCTATTTTAAGCAAAAACCGACTGCTTTTCCGAGTAGAAAATATCTTGTAAATATACTATGCTGAAGGCGGAAAACGACTACCAAAGTCAAAAAGTTTATTATAATTAATATTAAAAGACAAAATTTGATTGTGGATATAATCATGTTTGGCCATAGATGGCAATAGGGTTGGATTGTTTTGATTTTAATTTTTGTTATTGCGAATAGACTATTCAGCTGTTGCCTATTTAAATTTTAACCTATTCTATGTTAAACCAACAAGGCAATAAGAATATTATTTTGAAAATTATGTTATTCTTATTACTTTGTTTCTTTTATTTTACTTAAAGTATAAAAGTAATAGTTAATTGTTTATTGAATTATTTATTCATATTTAGTTATTGCTGTAAACAATTCAACCTACCAAACCAATTTTTAAATGACATCACTCCCCATGACAATGTTAATGGATTTACTTAGATATTTAATGATGACGTACAGCACCAATACAAACAATTTAGTAAAAACGAAAGGGATTAAATTATAAAAATCGTGTATAGTAATACCATCGGCAATAATTATGTCGTAGTTTATGTGTGAGTGTGAATTAAAAATTGTTGTTTGTAAGTGTTTGGTAAAAGGTTGTTGGTTACTAAACAAAATAATTTGTTTTTTTGTTTGGATTAGACAACGATAATTAGGCATTTAATGAATGATTTCAATTTAGAATTTCCAAATATTTTGGATGATTTTAGTGACTAAATGATTAGGTTTATTGTGAAGAGAAGAACTCGGAATTTCACATTAAGGTCGGAAATAAGATTAGGACAGTTGTTGATCCGATGCATTATTTAACCACACCGAAAGCAAACGTTACAAAGCTTATTCTCGTGTTCTAAAACAAATTTACAATCCTCACAGTCAAAAAAAAAATGTGGTAGCAAATTTACAAGATCGTGGGCAATCGGCATTTTTCGGAGCTTTCCGAACGAATTTGAGGAAAATCGTAGAACAAAAATGCTCGGGCTCGTCAAGGACAGGCGCCTCACGAAGTATAAAATAAGTGGTAATCATCACATTATATCGGCGTGGGCCCAGGGACTAATAAAATTATATTAAAAATTTTACATTTTTCATTCAAAAATTAAAAACATTGATTACAAGTTACATAAATTTTAAACAACAATTTTGCCAAGATATTTAAAAACATAAAACTTGCCGTTTCTTACATTTTGTAGTTCCTGCTCAATTTTCTATTGTTTTCTTATTGAAAACGTTTAAAAAAAATACTGATGTCATAACCTGTAAATTATTGTTTTCTTTAAAACAAAATTGAATATAAAAAACATAAAAATTAAAAATACTTTAATTTGCACACGAAATATAATATATTTGCTAACATGTTTTGTAATTTATCAACTTAATTTTTAATTAAAAATAACTAAAAATTAAATATGTAAAACTAATTAAATTTCCAACAAAACTTACTGTCAAAACTGAGATTAAAATAGAAGTTTTTGTGCTCGAAAACATAAATTGATAGCAAAATAGCAGAAAATTTCCCCTCCGTAAATTGAATACCAATTCCGAACAGTCTTCTATTTTTCAACTCTGCTATTTATTTTTAGTTGAAGAATAGAAGATAGAAGATTTTTATTGAATAGGGCCTATTAATTCACGTTGTATGACCTTGAACATTTTCTTTTAGAAAAATAACGGTAAAAAATTCAAATTCGATTTTCTAGAAATGCGCATTTTTAAAATTTTTGATTTTTTAATATGTGAAAGTTACATATGTTACTAACATTTTATAAAAAAATTCAGGAGGGGAAAATTTTTGTTTTTTTTTATTAATTTTATAGCAACACGCCTTAAAATTGTTCATCATAAAAAAAAGTGGAGTTTAAAAATGAACAGTTTTTTTTTGGATTCACATATATGTTTTTATAATAAATTTTTAATTTTAACTCAAAATAAATATTTACACATGTTTTATCATTTATTTAATTTAACATTACTAAATTCCGTAGAGTTAGAAATTAGAATAACGTTTAGCTAAGATTGATCCATCATTTGCAGGAATGTATGAGTGATATCTTCGTGTTCCAGGAATTGTTTTTAAATTGGCGTATCTATCAGCTAGTTGATTTTGTTTTGCAATGTAACCTGCCTCCGTTACATAGAAAAAATGCATGTTATCTTAAAAATTGCCTGGAGCTGCTGACCAGCTATATAACTTCAGAGGTGTTGAAATAACTTTGTCGCATTCTTTCTTAAGACTCGCTCTAGCTGCTTTTCTTTTAACTGTTCCTCCAATTCCATCATATCAGAA
This sequence comes from Diogma glabrata, assembly GCA_963693315.1. Lineage (NCBI taxonomy): Eukaryota > Metazoa > Arthropoda > Insecta > Diptera > Cylindrotomidae > Diogma > Diogma glabrata. The sequence continues at coordinate 34,298,113 of OY856186.1, read as the reverse complement.
CTGCTCTAACCAGGTAACGAGGAGGTACAGTTCACCAAGGAGTAGTTAGTTGAAGACGTACTGTAGCCACACTATATTCTGATCTAAGCTATAATCTTATCTGGTAATTGAAGTAAACATAATATATATATTTTTGTGTTCAAAATAATATAATATGTGTTGTGATAAAATATACTATATCGAATATTAAGAAATCTCTCGGGACTAAAATTGCCCAGCTTTATTTTTTGAGAGTCAACAAAATATATATTGTGATTAAAAATTAACTAAAAGTCAATTTTTCTCCATAAAACAAAAACAATGCTTCCACTACACCTAAGTGAACAAAAAATAGAAACTAGGAAAAAGTATACTATATGAGTCTAAACCAGTTATGGGGATCTTTTTACCATTAAAGGCCAATTATAATTTTGCAAATCGTTAACAGGCCGCATTATGACGAGTATTGCTACCAAGTTGGGGGGGCTGCATCTGTTACTATAGTGGCTCTTTTAGGCTATGTTCAAAAGCGTGCTAAAAAATTGTTAATTTTTTCTGATCTCGTTGTATTTTATAAATATCTTCATCAGCAGTGTTCGGATGAAATCAAATACATTATGCCTGCAAACAGTCAAACTGTTGAGATCACTCACTCACCACTGTCATATAGTGACAGAATGCAGAGGGATTTCTTTGTTTGCAAAACAAAATCAACTAGCTGATAGATACGCCAATTTAAAAACAATACCTGGAACACGAGGATATCACTCATACATTCCTATAAATGATGGTTCAATCTTGACTAGACGTTATTCTATCTCTACGGAATTTAGTAATGTAAAATTAAATAAATGATAAAACATGTGTAAAATATTTATTGTGATAAAAATTTATTATAAAAACATATATGTAAATCCAAAAAAAACTGTTCATTTTTTAACTCCACTTTTTTTTATGATGAAAAATTTTAAGGCGTGTTGCAATAAAATTAATAAAAAAAAAACAAAAATTTTCCCCTCCTGAATTTTTTTATAAAATGTTAGTAACATATGTACCTTTCAAATATTAAAAAAGCAAAAATTTAAAAAATACGCATTTCTAGAAAATCGAATTTGAATTTTTTACCGTTATTTTTCTAAAAGAAAGTGTTTAAGGTCATATAATGTGAATTATTATTTTGATTAGGTCTGTTCAATACCTACATTTTGAGCTATATAACATTAAAATCAGTCCAGTAGTTTTGACTGTAGAGCCATTTCATCACCCTGTATCTTAAGATCCTGTGAATAAATTAAAACATAAATTGAACTCAAACTGCCATAGTTCACATAAACAATTAATTCTCGATTAATTTAAACTTTAATTTTTACTTTATTAATTAACAAAATTTTATAAATAAACCTAAATAATAAACCTAAATTTCGTTTATTTTATAAATAAACGAAAATATCAACTAAACTCTTTGCATACAAACTAAATTACAATATTTTAAATTTTCCAAGATATGAAAATATTTCTATATTTCTTGTTGCTGGCATCTATTATATTATCACCTTTTTGCTTTATCGCTTTTGTTTTAAATTTTGAAAATTACACTTTAAGCCTAATAATATACTAGACGCCATCAATCAAGGCGCCAGAAAATGTAAACTGCATTGTGAGAAAAACTAGTATTTCAGTAAATTTCTTAAATAACGAAAAATAAATATATGCCAGCATGCACGCACAATAGAAATAGTTTTACTCATGTGATTCAAGTTCGTGTGAAGAATATTTTGAGATAAAAAAATTAATTAATTAACAAAAATTTGATCAAATCTCATGAGGAAAAGTTTTTCCATTGTGCATGCACACTTAATTTTACAAAACTCATCTTAGTTCATTATGTCTTAAGGTTAGCCTAAATTTTTTAATAAAGAATTAGAGAATATATCTTAGAAAAATATTTGTATAAATTATAAGGAGTAAGGACATCCAGGAACATAAAACTATTTTTAATTTAATATTTAATTTAATAATTAATTTATACAATTGTAACCTCAAGATTTTATAATATTTATAAATATATTAACTAACTATTAAATAATTTAATAAAATTTATATCAATTTGCACATGGTGTCCCAAGAATAGCCTCTTGAACATTCTTCCTTAAAATTCTGTAATTAAATTCGTCTGGATTTAATTTTCGGTAGAGATAGACTGGCATACGATCAGACAAAACCCATAATGTATTATAACGATCAACCTTTAAGTCATTCGGAAACACCAACGCATCACTATCTGAATCAACTAGTCCTTGATTTTCCGGAGTATATGGTTTTCTTGTATTCCAACAACCAACTCCGTCTTTATTAACTTGAGTATAGAATAACACTCCTGTTTCTTCGTGTAAAAATTCTGCTGAAGATTGACTATTTGGTCCACGTTCGCCAACCAATTTATATTCATAATAAGAATCTCGACTTTTTGCATATGTTTCATTTTGTAAAACTTTACTAGATACTTTGAACTCTTTTGTCGATGATAGTGCATGGAAATAAACATCACGTGATCTATAATCAAACAAAATACAAAAAATTGGTTTACGAAGTTTCAAGAGTTTTTGGACATCTTACCCATCATGTTTAGTTGAATCAAGAGCTAATGCAAATATTCCATCGGTCCATTGAAAATTTATTCCTGAAATCGTGTAATCTCCATTTAATGGATCAAAATGGAAAAAATTATGTTTTACTGTCCACGATTTGTCATTTTTAAAGGAATATACGATGACTGAGTAACCACCAAGATCAGGAACGTATGCATGTGCGTTATCACAATTATCTTCGGAAGCATCAATCATCTGTAAGTAATCATTTTGATATTTATTATAAATTTTTTACAGTTTTTCAACTACGTACGATATTAGCTAAAAATGAATCTTCTTTTAACAGTGTTGGAGGAAACGGATGTCTTCGAATAAGTCGATCTGTATGTAAATCAAAAATTACAATTGCAGGTTGAGCAAACTGTTTTGCATTTCCTAAAATATCAGCTAAACCAGTATCCATAACCCATAAACGATCACATTCATCAACACGTAAACGGAATGTTGAAATGATGGTAGAATTATCTGAAATGCCTACATCTGATGGAGTTGCTTTTGTACCATCACGATATTTTTCCGAAGCAAACGATATCGGCTTTTGACCAGGTAAGGTGTTTTCTTCCCATGATGGATACGGATGTAAAATAGGTGAACTTGGATTTAAATCGTCGGTTATTGTTATATAATTTAATGATGCAGCTACACCTGATCTCCATCTGAAAGTGAGGAAAACAAAAACAAATCAAGTTATAAAATATACGGAAAATCTTATTTAATTTTATTACATTTTTTATGCATATAAAATTTCATTACTTTTACTAATTTTTTTTATATTTCAATCGATATGCTACGAAGGTAAACAGTAGTAGTTAATTTTTAAATGTCAATAATTTATATTGCAATTTTTGTATTATGAAATAAAAATGTAGGCAATACAATGAACTTAATTACATTCCGGACACCATATATAGTGTTTAAATGATTTAACGATTCTTCAATTATCATAAAAAAAAGAGGTGGAAAAGGAGCGGTTATTTTGTTCAATATTGTTTAGCTCGCGTAGGATCTGAGTATCTAGGTTTAATACTAACACGGCACTTTGGATGAACACCGTTGGCTACTCGAGGCACGAGTTCGCATAATTACGCAATGGTCAACAGTACGATATATAACCAGGACCTTCGATATTGTTTCACTTGTTCTGCATTCCATTACCAAGCAACGAGCTATGCATTCAAAAAATTTGACTTTTGCTTTACTTATTTTCCTGTTCACCGACCGATAATCCGATAAGTTCTTAATCGTTTTTTCTCACTAGTTTTTGAAATAATGCTATCTCTGTGAATCAAAGCAAGAAACGCAGGTTCGTCTAGGCTGGAAGATCAGATACATGAATTGATGAATTAGACGGTCAAGGTCTATATGTTTCAATTGAATGTTGAACTCAAGGCTTTTCATTACCTAGTTTACTTTTTTATTATTTCAATTTAGAATAATTTTATTTTGACTGCTTTGTTATACATATTAGTTTTTTTGGTAATTTTTAGCGGTTTAACGAGTTTTGTTAAAATATCGATTAATAATGATTCGCAACGCTGATTTTTTGAAGGTCAAACTTTTCCAATTTTGCAGTTCTGTTGCAAACATTTACATTTAATTTATACAGTAAACAGTACAGTTGTTTATGAATTTACCAAAGAAATTAAGTCTCTTTTCACTTTAACGTTCTCTCTAACGTTTCTTTTTACTATATCGTTTATCACATTTTTACACGTTTGAGCTAGTTGTGCACCAATTGCGTCACGAATGTTTCGTTTGGTTTTTCTGAGAGCCATGCTCTTTAGATAACCCCGCGTTTGAGGACGAATTTTGGGGTCGAAATTTTTATAATAATGTTATGTTAATATTCTCTTAAAGTCATTTGTTATATTTAGCTTTAGCCATCACATCTGGTACATAATTAGAATTGGTAGGAACGTGTTATTCGGGGTTTTGAAGTTTTCTTTATTACCATAATCAAACTTATTGAGCTGCCATAAAATTTTGCGCCATTCGTTAGAGGTGGAACACGATTAATATCGGTCAAACCTTTTGGCACTGGATACACAAAATTTTTCTTCGAGTTCAACATTTTCTCCACAGAATAGAAATCTAAAAATTAGTAACATTTGGCACAATTTGCTTGATAAGGTTTAAGGTTTTGTGAAGAGGAATTGTTATTTTTATTACAGATTTGAGTATTTTCTTCACCCAAAACAAAATCTCTGATGAAATCTGAACCTACTATATATTTGTAAAATTTTGTACAATTTGTTGGGAGGTGGAATATGATTTAGTTTAAATAGACTTTTTTGAAGCTGTTAGTTTGATTTTTAGTTACCACGTTCCACACAAATTCAAACAGAGATGGGACTACCGTGCCCAATATAAATTTGAGCGCATTTTGTCACATATGGAACACGAGTCATATAGGGCTTTGTTTGTACAGTTGGCATACAAATATTTGTCTGGTTTTGTATCTTCCACCCAAAAAGTTAGTGTTAATGTGAATCATAATTTGAATGACAATCAAAGTTTGTTCTGATTTATAGAATTTCTCCAACTCATAAAACTCGTTGGATGTGAAGCATGATTCAATTTGGGTGATGCATATACCAACGTTATTCTAGTTTTGGATATTGCGTTCACCATAAACAACAATTTTTGTTGATCCGCGAGCTTTATTTAAAATGAGTGAAATTTGTTATGTGAAAAGCAAAATGGGTTGACCGATCGATCGATCATCATGACCCACCGTTGAACGTTTGGAGACCATCATCCAATATCAAAGTCCGATGGCGAAACAACAAAACTGCTTCTTAGGAATTTTGAATTTTTAACATAGATTCATTTCACAAGCCGCCAGCAATCAAGCTATGTTAAACAATTTTTTGAAAGAGTTTAGACAGAATGATAAACGTCCCATTAATTGGTCGGACGAAGACATACATTCGCATTCGAAGCTATAGAATTCGATCAATGTAAGAAGCAATTAAACATTTTCGTTCGTTTTCTTTAAGGGCAGAGTTTTCCTTTTCACTGACCATAAACCTCTAACATTTGTATTATCACAAGAAGCTGATTAACCGTTATTTTTATTTCATCAGTCAGCTTACAGCGTATATACCTTACCGCCTATTCAATCAATTAAAAAGCAATTGCTGATGACCAAATGGACGGTGTTGAACTTAAAAAATTGTTGGAAACTAACACTACGCTGAAATTCCAATAATTCCCCATTTAATTTGGTTCAAAAAAATTAATCCAGTGTGATACGTCATATAACATCAGTAAATATGCTGACTAATAAGTTTATTTGGCCATCAAATAAACACGACGTAAGACAAACAGACTCAAAACTGCCTGGCTTGCCAAAAGGCAAAAATATCGTCATACCAAAACTCCTTTAAGGAATTGCCCTTTGGTATCTTAAAAGCTTTCTGAAATTCATCTAGATATTGTCGGGCTACTGCCAATATCTAAAAACTAACGATGTTGGGTGACGATTATTTATAGATTTACCTATTGACCGGAAGCAATTCCGATACCAGAGATATGAAAACTGATTTGTAATATATTCTGGTTGGATAGCACGATTAGGTGCTACAAAATCAATTGTGACAGATCAAGGAACTCAGTTTGAATCGAAATTGTTTGCGGAGCTATCTTTATTGCTTGGGTTTGAAAAGAAGAGAACAACTAGCTATAATTCCAAATCGAAAGGTTTTATTGGGGGTGTGTGAAATAGATAAGCTCCTCGTGCTGCACCCTGGGTTACGCAAATAGTCTATTTCAACTTGGTAGCCAAACATTTCATTTCGAACTCTTTCGAAAATCAAAATCACAATAACAACGGTACTTTTCAGCACCATAAGACAAAAAATATTGGACCCTTCAGTCCGTATTTTGCAATTGAACATTAAAGGCATAAGCAGATCAAAAACTGAACATTTACAAAGATTATTAAAAGATTACGACATCGACGTTATAATTCTGCAAGAAACGCATGCAGCAGATGAAGCGCAACTTACCTCTAGAGGAAACATTGTTGGTTACAAATTAATTAGTGCTATTTACCATCAATCATATGGATCTGCCACGTATGTTAAGTCAGAAATCCTGAACTGCACGCACGTACTTACACAGACGGACAACGATATACATATTACTGTTGTTGATATATCGGACACGAAAATTGTAAACGTATACAAGCCTCCAAATACAGGATGGCAAGCCGCTCCTCTTAGCCATTACAATCAGTGGTCCTACTCAAATAATAATACCAATGGCGTGCAACTGACCGACTGGGCGGATGATAACAACATGTTCCTGGTATATAATGCGAAAGACTTGAAAACCTTTAGATCTGCAAGATAGCGAAGCGATTACAATCCCGACCTCTGTTTTTCCACAAAAAACGAACAACGTAACCCTATTCCAATATCTAGGGCTGTCTTACAAGGCTTTCCACGCTCTCAACATCGTCCAGTAATTCTGAAGGTAGGAATCCAAATTCCACTCGTTAACTCTACTCCTCAACCGAGATGGAATTTTAACAAAGCTGACTGGGCTAAATATAGGTTGAAGTTGGATGCAGTGATTCGCTGGATCCAACCCATTCCTAAAAATTGCGATAGATTTGTTGGAGCCATCATCTCAACTGCAAAGAAATGCATCCCAAGAGGCTTTCGTGAAGAATATATTCCTGGCTGGAGTAAAGAGAGCGATATATTATATGAGGAGTACCTTAGTACTGGTGAGGCAGACGTGGCTGATGACTTAATATACTCACTGGACGCCGCGAGAAAACAAAAGTGGATTAACGCTGTTGAAAACATTGATTTTTCCCATTCAAGCAGGGAAGCATGGAGTCTCCTTCGGAAACTGGGTGGTTCAAACTCAATTACTCGTGCTAACAATGAAATAAATCCAGAGGACATCGCAAACCACATACTAAATATGTCTCGTTCTTCTATTAATCGCCTTCATAAGAGAACAATTAAACGCAAATTAAGAGAAATGAAACGCAATTGCTCGTCTCCATCGAAGTATGCGAACTCTTTTAGTAGCGAAGAACTAGAATCAGCTCTGTCCCAAACAAAAAACGGAAAAGCAGCTGGCTACGATGGCATTTTTCCAGAATTTCTTAAAAATGCTGGAAGAAATGTAAAACAGTGGCTATCTAAATTTTTCTCAAATGTCCTAGAAACCGGCAATCTACCAAAACATTTTAAGACTACGAAAGTGATAGCGATACTTAAGCCAGGTAAACCATCCAATGAACCAGGAAGCTATCGCCCGATTGCCCTTTTGAGCACCTGTTATAAATTGCTAGAACGGCTCATATACAATCGTATCGCACCGATATTGAATGACCAAATCCCAGTCGAACAAGCTGGTTTTCGTCCCAATCGCAGTTGCACTGACCAACTGCTCGCTCTAACATCCTATATCGAAGCTGGGTATCAAAAACAACTAAAAACAGGCGCAGTATTCATCGATCTTTCTGCAGCATATGACACGGTCTGGCGAATTGGGATTATATATAAGCTGTTCAATGCAATGCCTTGTAGCACCATCTCGCGTTTAATTAACAACATGCTGAGTAATCGTGTATTCAAAGTTCATCTAAATAATTCCTGCAGTAGGTCTAAAATGTTTAACAATGGTTTACCACAGGGTTCCGTCCTGGTGCCATTACTTTTTAATCTGTACATTCTTGACATTCCTGACACAACATCAAAGAAATTTGGTTACGCTGATGATTGGACCCTGGCCACTCAAAAAAAAGACATGGGTGTTTTGGAGGGTTTGCTCTCAACTGACCTAGCGATAATGAATGACTATTTTCGAACGTGGAGCTTATTTCCCAATCTAAGTAAAACCGAGAGCTCCTGTTTCCACTTAAACAACAAACTGGCAAAACACGAACTTTCAGTGTTATTTAACGGTACTGTCATTAAATACAATCAACAGCCAAAGTACCTGGGCATTACTCTCGATAGAACACTTTCTTTTAAACTCCACCTAGAAAATACGTCAAAAAAACTTAAAACGAGAAACAATATATTGCACAAACTGGCAGGCTCTACATGGGGTGCTACTCCAGCTACCCTACGAACAACTGCTCTAAGTCTGGTTTACTCAGTGGCTGAGTATGGGGCACCAGTCTGGTTGAATAGCACACATACTCAAAAAGTTGACTGCCAGCTGCATGCCACGATGCGTACTATAAGTGGCACTATCAGATCCACCCCTTTACCTTGGCTCCCTGTGTTAAGCAATATCGCTCCACCTGCACTCAGACGCTCGCATGCTCTCATGCGTGAACATAAAAAGGTAACCCACAACATCACGTTACCCTTGCACGAATATTACGGTGACCACACTCGTTGTCGATTGAAGTCAAGAAAGGCTCCACATAAAACTGCCAGCAACCTGCTGGCAACTAATTTTAATATCTTGGATGCCTGGGACACCTCCTGGCAACATTACAACACAACTGGCCTTTCTATTACTAAACCGACTTCTACCCAACCTGGTTGCGATTTGCCACGTCATACCTGGACTACATTAAACCGAATAAGAACGAATCATGGACGTTGTGCTGATTCTTTCTACAAGTGGGGCATTTCAGAGTCCCCTGAGTGTGACTGCGGCGCTCCACAACAAACTATAAAACACATTGCAACTGTGTGTCCAATTCGACGTTACAATGGCAACATCTCAGACATCCATTTGGCAACTCCCGATGTAGTAGCATGGATAGACTCGCTCGATGTAAACATCTAATGTTCAAATGTACTGCCCAATGTTCAAATATTTTACGTTTTAATTTTTACCTAAAAGACGCGCAATCAAATCGATTGTAAGTAAGTTCATTTAATGTGTATCCATGTTTTGTTTTAGGTAGATTTCATAGAAGAGTCTACCTATTTTTAAGTTTAATTTTTAATGTGTCACAAAAAAAACCATACGCTAAATAAATAAAATTAGGTATTGGCATTGCACGTTCACAAGCAGCGGTAATGTGCTATAATCGACCCCAGATTGGATCCGTATCCTCCTATCAGTGTTATTCGGTGTTCACTCTGCGCTCATCTGTTTCGCGAGGATTTTAATAATACATCTGCAGAACCCGTCTACGGTTCAATATGTCGCCTCGTTCAATCCTTGTTCGAGGATTGCAAAGAAATTGTGTGCCAATCCGACTATGTGTAAATTTTAAAAGACCACTTTAACGAACCAAGACCATTCTCACTAACAAGACATGCAAAAAACGTAGTCTTTGTTTTCAAGTGTCTGAGCACTCCGTCGATCTGATAAAACGTTCATAATTCAAAATTTGTACTGATACCGGGAAGATAGTGCTACTTCTATGGAGCAGCAAACTATCGACACTTCTACGAGCCACCCAGCTGCTATACCCTCAGCTCTCCACCCTAAATCCAATTTCGTCTTCAGACATTGCCCTTTCTGAACAGTTATCTCATTCTAGTTTCTTCAAGTCGTTCTGCTTTTAGAACCATGCAAACTTCATAGCTACTTATCAAAACAAAGCAAAAAAATATTGCGACGCTGATGCATAGGCTGACTTCACCACAGCTCTGGAAACATAGTGTTCTGGATATATAATGAGCTAATATCCATAAAATACTTTAATTAAAAGCTAACCAATATTATGGACTTCGTAGTTCTAATAATAAAAATATTAAAGCAGGCAGTAGTATCCCAACAAACATAAATTCTGTTGTACGAGAAAAAGTAAAAAAAACTTTATCGGAAGTGACAAGGCGGAAGTTAGGATGCAGAACTGTTGTAAACCGTACTAAATGTGTATGTACCAAATTTTATCCAACTCGATTATCAGGTACAGAAGTTATTGAGCTTCCAAAATAACAGGTGCTTGGAGGACCCCCTACCATTTTGTTCACTATCGCTAAAAAAACTAATCAGTTCCTTGCCATACATATTTGCATCTTTTTGCAAAGTGTAATCAAAATTACTAAACGAACGAATGTTGTATGCCTCCAACAAACATTGAAACAATAAACAGGCGTTCGGCAGGACCCCACCACTGATCCCAATATTGTCCAAAAACTAGTCAGTTCTTTGTCAATAAAGTCTTCATCTTTTTTCAAAGTGCCATTAAAATTGATTAATGAATGAAATCTGTATGCTCCCAACAAACTTTAAAAACAAAGTGTGAAAAGTCAGCAGTTGTATGGTAGATCCCCCGCCACTTTGATTAATGTGTCCCAAATGATAATTTTCTTCTTACACTAATTGAAACCTTTCCATAAGTTTTATCATAATCACTTCATTGTTGTAGGCTGTAGTGTGCATAAAGATATTGAAAAAACTGCCAACAATTAAAAAAAAATTTTTTTTACCGGAAGTAAAAAACCGGAAGTTGGGATGCAGAATTTTTGTAAATCATACTAAATGCTTATGTACAAAGTTTCATCCAATTCGATTATCAGGTACAGATGTTATTGAGCTTAAAAAAAAACAGGTGTATGGGACACCCCCCACCACTTTGTTCACTATCGCTCAAAAACTAATCAGTTCTTTGCCATACATGTTTGCATTTTTTTCTAAAGTGTCATCAAAATTGGTTCACGAGCGAATGTGCTCCCAACAAACATTGAAAAAATGCTGTCACATTAAACATGTGTTCGGGAGGACCCCCGCCACTTATTCCAATATTGTCCAAAAACTAATCAGTTCCTTGTCATTTAAGTTTCCATCTTTTCCCAAAGTGTCATTAGAATTGATTTATGAATGAAGTCTGTATGCTCCCAACAAACTTTAAAAACAAAGTGTGAAAAGTCAGCAGTTGTATGGTAGACCCACCGCCACTTTGATCAATGTGTCCCAAAAGATGATAATTATCTTCTTACACTAATTGGAACCCTATCCCATAAGTTTCATCATAATCACTTCATTATTGTAGGCTGTAGTGTGCATAAAGACACTGAAAAAACTTCAAAAAAGTACAACAAAATTTTTTTTACCGGAAGTGAAAAACCGGAAGTTGGGATGCAGAACTATTTTAAACCGTACTACATACTCATGTACCAAGTTTCATCCAATTCGCTTATCAGGTACAGAAGTTATAGTCTAGGAGCCCGCCGACATAAACAGCAACTCATAAATACTCTTCTATAATTTTTTGTGTGGCTTAATTACGCCTAGTCTACCACTTTTTTTTCTCTATCATAATTTTCTTAGTCGCGGCTTTTTCTCTCCAGTAATTTTTAAACTTGTCAATACCGTATTAAGCTAAAAATTTATAGATACTCTATTTTTAAAAGATTTAATACCAAGAGAAATTCATGAATCGCGAGAGAAAAAACTTGTCCGACAAAAATTTCGGTACGTTAAGGGTGTCTACCGAGTGAAACATGTAATAATAGCAATTTCGAAAAATTTATGGATAACCACCTGATTTTTATGCAAAATGCTTCAAAAAGGTATGTAAAATCACGTCCTTACATCGTCCGACATGACAGATTTACCAATTTTAAAGTCCGACAAGTGGCATTGACATTTTCACGGTGACCTAAAATTTATTCATAACAATTTCCGCTTTCGATTTTTGGCTGTTAAATAAAGCCTACAAGGAGGTGAATAAGTTGTCCGACAGTAAAATATTACCATTTTCATAAAAATCGAACAAATTGTTATTTTTCAATTGAAAATCCGCGAAGGTTTACAGTATTTGCGTTTGTGAGCGTAAATACAGCATACATTCCACATTACCGGCTGTTTTTTACAGGATTACTAAAAAAAGGTATGTACAATCCAATTATTTAATTGTCGGACACGATCTATTCTCCGATTTTCCAGTCCGACGCATGCAAATTATAGATTTTATGAAGCTTCAAATTTTTTGATGAAATTCTTTTTTGATCTTTTTTTTTTATATTTTATAATTGCTATTATAGTACATTATGATGCAAGGACGTAAAGTGGATGGACGTTGATTAACAATAAGTATTATTATTATTAGTTTGATGGTCCCCAAAGTCCTTCATTTGAAGATATATCTTCAAATTTAACAGGTATGAAAATTATAAATTTCAGTAAGCCCTTATTGATCAATCTGTTCATTTTTACGCCACAGTTTTCCATAGATTTTCACATTTTTTCATAATTTTTCAGTTTTTCCTGTTCATTTTCGTTCAACAGTTTTTCATAGTTCTTCACAGATTTTCTCAATTTTTTAAAAATTCATTTCTTATCGAGAAAATTACCTCAAAAATCACCTTTTTAATTTTTAGATTAGAAAATAGGGTAGGTGGTTTTTTCGAAATTTGTTGGTCAGATTCTGAAAGAGCCCTCTTGAAAATACCCTCCTACGGATTATTAAATATTTCCAAGCATCAGTAACAAAGTTGTCTGTGCTTAAAGTTAACGGACAAAAACGGATAGATTTGGTCGATAAGAGTTAAATTGCGTTTCACTATTTAATGTTTCATTTACTATAGCTTTTAAAAATCATTAATTATCCAGATTTCAATGATGATAACGAGGATGATGAGGCAAACGATAACAGTAGCACAGATGAAGAGAGTTGAACTGATGATGACTAAAACGACTGATGAAGTCGACGTTCGACTGATGAAGTTCGACTGAACGACGTTCGACTGATGAAGAGTAAAAAAAAATTTTTTTTCACGTTTCTTCATATATATATTTTTTTATTTTTTTAATGAAATTGTTAATAAAAGTTCCTATTATTAGTTTAATACATGTTTTTAACTATACACATTCCTTACCATTCATTTATTATTGTAATTAATGAAACTAAAATTATTTATTAACTTGGAAAAAAGAAAGTATTGAAATGATGTTGTCGATCGATGTTTTTTTGTCGGACTATTGATTTGGCACGAAATATTTGTCCGCCACTTGTACTACACGGTAAGTTCTGCTCTATAATATGTTAATTTCTTTTTGTCCGACGGTTATGAATAAATTTTAGGTCGCCGTGAAAATGTCAATGTCCGCTTGTCGGACTTTAAAATTGGTAAATCTGTCTTGTCGGACGATGTAAGGACGTGATTTTACGTACCTTTTTGAAGCATTTTTCGTAATAATCAGGTGGTTATCCATAAATTTTTCGAAATTGTTATTTTTACATGTTTCACTCGGCAAACACTCTTAACGTACCGACATTTTTGTCGGACAAGTTTTTTCTCTCGCGATTCATGAATTTCTCTTGGTATTAAATTTTTTAAAAATAGAGTATCTATAAATTTTTAGCTTAATACGGTATTGACAAGTTTAAAAATTACTGGGGAGAAAAAGCCGCGACTAAGAAAATTATGATAGAGAAAAAAAAGTGGTAGACTAGGCGTAATTAAGCCACACAAAAAATTATAGAAGAGTATTTATGAGTTGCTGTTTATGTCGGCGGGCTCCCAGACTATTATAGAGCTTTCAAAAAAACAGGTGCTCCAGGGACCCCCCACCACTTTGTTCACTATCGCTCAAAAACTAATCAGTTCTTTGTCATGCATGTTTGCGTCTTTTTCCAAAGTGTCATCAAAATTCATTCACGAATGAATGTTTTATGCTCCCAACAAACATAAAAACTTTGTGGAAAAAACCACCTGTTGTATGGTGGACCCCCCAACCCTTTATCCAATGTGCTCCAAAAGCTGATAAAATCTTTCTCATGTTATTTAAAAGCTTTTCGCAACGTTTCATGAAAATCGATCAGTAATTGTAGGCTACAGTAGGGATAAACACCTTAAAAAAAACTTTTTAACCGGAAGTTGGTATGCAGAAATATTGGAAACAGTACTAAAACCTTATATACTAAGTTTCAATAAGATCATAGCTCGGGATCAGAAGTTATGCATGATTTAAACTTAGAGGTGTTCGGGAGACCCCCCGCCATTTTGTCCAAATTTAAAATGAATCCAGATCTTCTATTTTCAAGTGAACCTGTATCATTTGCCAAAGTTTCATCAAGATCCTATGCAGAAAACTCGCACGCACACAAAAAGGAGGATCTCTGGTCCGGACCCCTCACCCTAACCGATCATTTTTCAATATATATTCTGTTTGACTAGAATGTTTTAGTTCCTTGAACCACATAGTTGTTTGCGTTTTGAAAATCAAAGGGAACGTTGTTAGTTGTCAGTTTTCGCTTTCTATTTGAATAAAAAATTAAAATAAATGACATAAAATATAATAATATAAGGTGTTATAGGGTGTGGTTTAAAAAGTAATAAGTACATATGTATTTATATATTTTGATTGCAAATAAATACATAGGAAGTTGTCTTACTCGTGACAACTAATTGATATTCAAGAAGTGGTAGCTCGCGAAAGTTTGTTATTTATAATATTTCAAGGTAAGTACTTACATAAATTTTTTAAACTAAAAAATTGCCTATATTGTGTTGTCTTTGCATATTTTTACCGGTTTGTGGTTTCTTTTATGATAAATATTGGGGATTCACATATGTTTACATAATGATCAAAATTTAATTAATTTTGTCGAAATTTTGTATTTGACAAACAAACTAAATATTTAAAAATAGTCACGACTCACGGTCAATGACAGATTTAATTCGAGAGATTTAAATGTTTTTAAAGAAGGAGTTTTTTTAACCAATATCGTTAAATGACAGACATTTTTTTAATGACTACCTTAATGACATATGCCAATGTACTTGCTAAACTAATTTTAATTTTTAATCCGAAAATGTTTATCTGTTTTGTTTTAATAGTATAATATAATTTTTATGGAAAAAGTTGTTGTTTGGCAAATTAAACTCTTATAAAAAGGGTACCAGTTCAAAACTCTAGCTGAAACTTAGATAAGAGATTGCTACCGATTTTTTATTTCCAAAGTAAATTTTCTGTCATTTCGATTGAATGCACTCAGTTGTGGTGAAATTTGTACGTCCGATGAACGAATGCTCGCAAATATCAAATAATAACAACGATGTAGTTAATTCTAACTCTAACATCAACCAATAACGATGTAAGTGAAAATTATATCAGCTTTCGAAATGACATAACCGCAATATTATGCCGTTAAGAAGCATATATACTCGATAGAGATCTCTGATGCCGTCACCAATCATCGAACTGTCTTAGAAGCAATTCCGAAGGTCGGGCCTTATTTAATTATCTCTCCGGGTCAAATAATTCAATAATAGCACCAGATAAATTCATCCATTATAGTGCGAGAGGAAGTCCGAGTACTGTAGACTTTTTCTAAACAAATCATCCAGAATTCATAGAATCAATAAAAACTGACGAAGTATTTAATTGCGATCATTTCCCAGTCACTATTGAAATAAACTTCCAATCTCAAATATCTTGTTCAATCAATAAAAAGTTCAATTTCTTCCAAACAGATTGGCACTTTTATATTAAAAATATAAACCAATCAATAACTGATACCCAGCCAAATGAATGGTCTACTACTACTTCACAAATTGATGAACTCATTTCTGATTTGACATTACTATTATTGAAGCATCGTAACGTGTCTATGCAGTACAAGGAAACGACAATGGATTAGATCAAGAAATGCGTATTATAAATCTATAATAAATAACCTTAATTCGGCAATCCAGAGCGAAATTTTCAAGCTATTAAATGTCAAATGGCAGAAAAAGCTCGAAGGTTTGATGAAAAATTCCAAACAATACTGGAAAACCATTAAAAACCTCAAAAATTCATATCATGTTATTCCACTTCTCCAACATCCTGATGCTACTCAGCCAAAACTATTTCTTAACTATGAAAATCCGAGTTATTAACAAAAATTTTCCCTGGCTCCCAAGTATCTTGCAACTCCACTCTTACTTTTGCACGGCCACCGAGTATCCAATATATCTGCCTCACTAAGTTATTTGTTAAAGTAGGGCCGGCATGCAGATTGTTATTGTAAGTCCCCCAAATAAGCCGTTCGGTAAACACATGATTTGATGGCAATATGATGGGATGTTTACTATCAGATTCGCATTCCGTGTTGAAAAGACGACCACCGACTCTAAGTGTACCAGTGGAGTTCAAGAATGGAGCTAACGATAACAATTTTGAGCAGTTGTGAACTCTTTGACTTCTTAGTAAATTTTCAATATCATCCTTAAACTGTACCTTTTGTACCCATTTAATACAAATACTAGTTGCTTGTTCGATCTCACTTGCTGTTATTTCGCCATATTGTTTTTGCGTTGGGTCTTTTATTTTTTTAAATTAACAATTAATCGTTGGATATATGCAATTATTTGTAAGATTTTCTTTAGCTTTGATTTTTTTGTAAAGAGTTCATCTAGCCAAGATTCTTCAATAGTCAACTTAAATCCATCCAAATCCATGCAAATCCAAGTTATTACCTTTTTTTTATTTGATTCTGATTCTAACTCTGCTTGGGAATCGGATGAAAGAGGTTGCATTATAGGCCAAAATGATTGTGGTTGTATCAGCCACAGGACCTTTCCACCATTGAGATAGGTTAGCAAGTAGTTTAGGATAAACATCTCTTGATCCATGGTCAGCAGGGTTATCGGCAGGTCGTACCTGTGTTCTCTGGGAAACTTATCTAGAATCTGGCTAATTCTATTGGCTAAAAAAAGTGTTCCATTTAGCTGGATACGTTGACAACCAACCAAACAATAGAGGAATTGGTCCAAGCGTAACACCTTGCATCTGGTTTTATAGTTTCTCTTACCGTGAACATAAACTTTGACAAAAGCTGAGCCGCAAAAAGTTCCAGACGTGGTAACGAAATCTTTTTCACTTTGGCGACTTTGGTTTTGGATGTTAAAAAATGTATGGTTGCTTTCCCTGATTCATCTACTGCTTTGCTATACACCACAGCGCCTTAGGCATCTTCACTTGCTTCGTATTTGAATTCACCTCTGATTTCTTTCGGCAGCGGGTCGTCCCACTCGATTTTTAAGAACCGTAATTTTAGAAATAATACTTTTAGCAGGAGAGTGGCAGGAGGAAAAGAAACAAGAAACCCAATGGATAAAACACACGTGAAGATTCTGATATTATTTTTCGTTTTATAACTGGACCATCCTGTTCTTGACTGACTTTTAAAATTAATAAATCATCTGACGGCCACCACTGTAATCCAAGAATTTTAACTGCCGATACGTTGTCAGAACATAGCTACAAAGGTTGAAGCACTGTTAGTCACATCGGATAAACAAGTTACGTTTGACTTCTACTTCCTCAGTAGAATCCTCCTTGTTGCAAAATCTTTGTTAATTTCGTTTTGAGAATGGTTGCTTCTTGAACATCTTGCGCGTCGAAAAAAAAATCATCGACGTAGAAATCATTCAAAATATGATGTTTGATTGTGTCATCCGCATCATCATAAGCCAATTGTTGTAGTGTTCGTATAGCTAAATATGCAGAGAAAGCAATGCTAAAAGTTACTCTGCTTAGTTTAGAGGCGGATCTGTTTATTAGGATTTTCTCGCCAGACGACACATTGATATTTAGCGTCATCAGCATCAACAATTATCTGGCGATACATCTTTTTGATGTCAGCTGCCACCGCAATTCTATGACCTCTAAAACACATTAGAGTTGACCATAGTGTAGGTTGAATTTTTCGTTTTTTGTTCAAAGACACTCTTGTGGTTGATTTGTTGGCTCAATCAAAAACTATTCTCATCTTTGACGTTTCGTTGCCCTCTTTTATCACTGAATGAGGCGGTTAATAAAATAATTCGTTATCTTTTGAATAATGTGACATTGGAAAAACTTCTATCATGTGTCCCATTTCCACATACTCTCTTATTTACTGGATGTAAAGCCCTTGTTATGCCAGGACTTTTGCTCTAAAAAATATAGTTTTTATTTTCAATTATAATTTCATTAATTTCCTTAAAGGAGTCGCTATATTTTTGTATGCTACTGTGTCGCTACATTTTTGTATGCGACTGTTGAAATTTAGTTGCGTCACTCAATTTCAATAATAAACATGTTTGATTAAGTTTTTTTTATACGTTGGAGAAATTATTGATTTGTTGGACAGGGAAATTGAAACAGAAAATTTTGTATGAAAATGAGAATTTCTATAATTAATTCAGTTAGTATAATTTTAAAACTCAATATGTGTTGTTGTTATTAGGTATAAATTTTATTTGTTTAAATTTGTGATAAAATTTAATTTGATGTATCATCATAATAATTGTTTAAGTTTTTTTTAAACAATACGAAAATAAAAATAAAAATTATTTTGTGTAAAAATGCTAAAGAAAAAATTATGATTGTGTTTTTGTTAATTTATTCCTTGTGAAAAGTGGTGATGATGTTGTAAAGAAATTGATTGGTTTAAAATCGCTGGAAAAAATGGATTCAACTGAAGTAAACATGTTAGGATTTTTAAAGTTAGCACAAAAATTTAATTGTTTCTATTTAACGGGTTTCAATAATAAAGAATGTCGTCCATTCAATGTTGATGGTCAGCAAGTGGAGTTAATTCGACCAAATGTACGAATCACACATTCGACCAAATGTACGGGAAATGTAGCTCTATGTTGTTTGCTAACTTACGTTCCATTGTAAAAAATCGTTTAATGGCGGTGTTAAGTGAATTTCCTAATTCTTGAGAAGATTTCTTAAACGGAAGTTTAACAATAACGGCCATCTTTTTGTCTATTGTGAGTTTGTGTATAAAATTCTTCACATGCCAAGTCTTCTGGGGAGCGATTGTTGTCCTGATGGAGGTCTTCTATTACACAAAATTTGCGTAGTGAATCATCATTATCTATTGCTAACTGTATATTTAATTTCAGGTAAGGGAGGGAATTGTGATATATAAGATTGGCCAGATACAATCCAACCAAACAGTGTCTCGTGTATTATGATGGAGTTAATCTGTTTTTTTTCCACCTTCAAGAGTTGAAAAGATTTTATCTGCTCCCAATAAAATATCTATAGGTGCCGGGCCGGTTTATAATACTATGGATCTGCTAATATTATATCTTGAAAACACTTTTCATCATCAGGCTGCATTTGATAGGCAGGCAATCTTGTAGGAAGACTATTCACAACCAAAACAGTGACTTTTGAGTTTTTTTGACAGTGACAGTTGATTTTCGCAATTCTCACTTTAATTCTCACATCTCCTCAAATAAAATCTCCACCACATAAAGGACATGAATCTAATGACTGTGATGTAAAAAGGCTTATTCGCTTAGAATTATTTGGTTTTTCGTTTTGTATATAGCTTAAACTCTCAAGTGCATCACTTCTATCGTTCAGGAAGTTCAATAATTGATCCATACTGTAGGATAATTAATGTCAGCAGTCGCGTGCGCCCAAGCTTGCTTAGATTCCTGTTCAAGTTTTGAGTTAAAAGAAAAATTAACCAGGGATCATGTTCTTCAGCTCGTTGGTCGAGAACTTTCAGTCCACGGATGACCTCATCTGAGACATCAGACAAATGACGTAGTGATTTTGAACAACTCTGTCTTGCGTTTGGCTGTTCGACAAATTGTTTTAATAGATTATGAACTACTTGTTTTGTCTCGTCATGTCTGTTTTTTATCTTATCCCAAGCTTCATCAGTAGTAGCTAAATAATTGATTAACGAATAAGCATCTCCTACTAGCAGGCTTTTAAGATATTGTAGCTTGTGCACCTTTGTAATATTGTCGTTGTGTATCGATGCTTCGTACAGATCGCGAAAGATGGAAATTTCACGTAATTTCCACTGTATGTTGGAATGTTAGCTCGTGGTAAACGTACTTCGGTTTCTCTTTTTGTAAGATTGGATATTTCGTTTAAAAACTGACTTTGATTTAGCATGAGATCTCCCATAGTATTCTTCCCTTCTTCAACGGTGTCTTGATTTTCTAGGATTTCTCAAACGTAAATATTTGTTGTTTTAGATCGAAATGATAAGTCTCTATCTTGTCTACTAATTCTGTGTTGGCTTCATCAAACTTGCCGTTTAACGATTTTTCCAGGCTTTGAAATTCTCTCTACCCATCTTGCAATAGAGCAAACGTCGCCCTCATATCAGTAATTGGGGTTGCATTACTAAAACCCAAAACTGAAACCTTTATTTGGTCTAATGTTCTGGAAAACCGTCTAATAGCTCTATTTTTCGCCATTATTCGAAAAGAAAAGATCAATAAAATTAAATTAAACAGACACTTTCTATAAGAATTGATTCACTGTTCTGCTCTCTTAATCACACGCTATTTGTTTTGATGTTGTATCACAATATTTTATCACCGTTTCTTTCACTTTGATTTATTAATAAAACTGGTACTGCCAATATCAATTAGTAGTAGTTTGCTTATATAACTTATCCGTCTCAAAGGACTATGTTCAATGTTGAATTCCTCGTCTTTGGACCAGAATTACAAATTGGCAATTGCGGGTTTTCTAAGAGCCGGCTCACTTTGTGCATACCTTTTTGAACTTGAAGCTTGTTAGGAATATGTTCGGGTACAAGCGTAGATATTAACAATAATTATTTTTATTTGTTGTTTTATTTGATAATTAAGTTGTGTTGTATTTCACAAGTTTAGATCACAAAATCCGAACAATAAGTAATATATAGAAAACTTTTACCAAAAACAAAAATAGTATTCAAAGGAAACATGTTCAAAAAATAAGACAGAAATAACGACATCTATTATCATAAAAGAAAACCCTGATATATGCTGACATATATATCAGGAGTGAGTTCGAGTACTTAATGAAGTTTCATTTTCATTAAATAGTTAATGAACCAATCAAAAGACGCGAGGTTCATTTAGTATTTGAACGAATTTTTTTTAATTTATGTAATGTCAAATTTGAAAAATTTTGACACTTCTATGCAAAATATCCAATTATTGATTAACAGAAATGTGTTATTAACCAAAAAAAAACACGACAAAATTACCCGCACCTACTGAAGCGCAGTAAACTCGCATTAAAAATTTATACATTCATGTATACAACATTTAAATTTTAAATAAAAAATTTAAATTTTGTAATCGGAAAATTTTTTTGCCATTTTCCGGGAAAATAGAAAATTTTTCTTCATTATAAATATTAAATTTGAGATCAGAGACCAAAAAAAACACTAAAACGGTATATTGCATGGTTTTGCAATCATAATTTTCCAAATAATTTTCACAGTTTTCCAACACTTTTTAAAGATTTTTACTTTTTGAGTGAAAATTCGTTGCCAGCGTACTTAAAAACATTGAAAATGATATGCAACTCGTAATAATACTCTAAAATTGGAAATTCGGTGCAATTGTCTCGATTTTCCGCTTTTCACGTCATTATTTTGGAAAACTGACGTCGGATTCGTAATCAGCAACAAAAAAAACATATAGGAACCTATTTTCAGGCTAGAAAACGTATTATTTAAAAAATTATAAATCGACAAAAATATTTTATTTTGATAAAAGGCATATTAAGGGGTAGTAAAATAAGAGAGATCGACCACCAGTTTTTTATGACTGACGAATGATCCTGAGGGTATAAATAACACGTTACAAAAGAAAATTTTCGATTTAAAAATGTAGTTTTCATTACAATTAATTCTCCCCGTTACAGACCGTACTAAATAAAAGAAAAAACTACTTTTCCGCACATATGATTACAAAATATTTTGTAAAACTGGCACGTACGCCGCCTGCATGTGAGATATGTAATTAAATTAGTCTGAAATTTATCCTATATATAATATTTTTATAGCACTAAAATATCAAAATAATAATTTAAATAACTTACCGTATAGTAAAAACAACTTAAACACATTGCATCATTTGAATTGCAAGAAAAAACAATTTATTTGGATTTTCAAAGTCTACAATTTTGACAGCTTAGTTGGATTACTATGTTTTTTTTAGTTAGATTCTTATGTTTATTTTTTAAAGGTAGTTTGATTCTTATTATTTACAACTATTACAACGAAGATTTGCTTATTTGTTAAATAAATGATTAAATGAATAATTAAATAAGTATTTATAAATTTTATGCACTTGTTACAAAAAATAGTGTGTATTACTAGTGCGAATGCGTTTTCCAAACAAGAGCTAGTTGTTGGCAATAACTCGCAATAACAATACAATCTACTATTATAATACTGAATTTGTATCCAATAACCTGTTGTAAAGTTAAATTTTTTAGCTGATCTTAGGTAAACTATAACAGTTATATACATTTTATGTTAATTTGAACTTTGTTAATAGATAAACAAATAAAAAAAAATATGGAACACCTCGACATCTTTCTTAATAGAATACCATTTAAACCATCCAAATTCAACCGATCACCACTAATATTTAGCCTGCATGCACTTCTTTGAAATCGTTTTTTTATTTGTTTGTTTTTCTTTCCTAGAAACGATTATTTCTTCCAACAGATGTGCCATGATGTAAAAAGTTTGAGAGCAAATTTTCATAATATTCTTTGAGAATAACCTAACATACCTTAAATATTTGTTCGTGTCGTTAGAAAATATTTCTTGTTCTTAATAAAATATTTGACTTAAATAATCACGGGAACTAACACAATAAATTTTAATAATTATTGTTACTCATTTTATAAAAATTAGCTTAGCACAGCTATGAAAAAAACATTTTATATTTCTTGGCATTTTAAATTTAGAATTGTTTTTAATTTACAATTTAATAAAAAAGTTTGAGGTAGTAAATTTAAAAATTAAAAACAACTCAAATTGGAGAAATATGAAATTGAATATGACAGTAGGTCACCATCACCATTTTTTATTCATTCATTCATTTTCATTCATCCAAAACGAACGATCCATTTTCGAGAAATCGGTGAATAGACATAAATAAACATAAAAAAAAACAAAGTGAAACACTTTCTTTCTTGAAGTCGGTTAAAAAAGAATAATAGTGCGTCTGTAAAATGTAATATTAATGCTATTTGTCAAATTTTTGTCAAATATAAACTACCGCAAATGTCATTGGTGAGGATAATGCTACTCCAAACTTGGACACTCCGTTTGCCCATTTATTGCATTGTCTACTTCGAACACATGTTTCCAATAATAAAGAAAATTGGTACATAAGAGTTTTATAAGTCTTTCATTCTGGATTGTCACTTCAGGTTTATTAATTCGACACTCTAGTCCTTGTTAATGGGATGATTTTTATGAAACTTTAATATATGGAGTGCATGTGCACGAGGAGCAATTAATTTTTTTTAAATATTACTTAACCAATAAAATATGGAGGGGCTGAAATCTCAAGCTATGAGATATCAAGACTTCGGTCTGGGTTAAGGTTTTTGATATAGTTTTCGGCAAAACACTTTTATGAGGACATGGTTTTTAGTTTTGGGCAGCGATGTATAACAAACATAACTCTTTGTTAGTACATGTATTTTTTTATCTCAGATTAGAAATTTATTACAAAACTAACACGAAACATCAATACTTTGACGGAAAATTATAACAGATCATAAATTAACATAATTTTGTGAAAAGATGATACAATCAGCAAACTACTCAAAAACCTCTCCATTTAGTGTTTCGAGAAAGTATTACAAAACTCACATATTCATATTTTCAAAATTCCAAAAATATTGTAAAGATTAAATAAAATGAAACTTTTTTCAAAATTCCAAAAATATTCCAAAAATTATTACAAGATCAAAAATTGAACCTTTTTTCAAAATTCTAAAAATATATATAAAATTAACAAATTCAAAAATTCTATTTTTTTTTTCAATATTCAAAAAATATTGCAAAAATTATAACAAAATCAAAAATTAAAAATTTTTCCACATGCTAAAAATTTTGCAAAAATTATTACAAAATCAAAAGTACAAACTTTTTTCAAAATTAATTTTCATTTTCAATTACATTTACGTCATAAAAACAGCTACATTTGTTTCTCCAAAAAATAGGCTAAAAAAATCAATGAAATAATTTTTTGACACCCTTGACATTATTTTTTTGACAAACTTATAATGCCATAATACTCAATAATAATAATAAAATTCATTTCAAACAAATGCTTAATTTTATTCTCTTCCATTTAATTATACAGCTTTATTTGTATGTTTTTTCGATAATAATAGTATGTATTATTGTATTGTTTTCTAACCTATAGACTAATGAACTTAACCTAATGTCTAATGAAAATTTTCCTATAAAAAAATTATCATTATTCAATTGGTATGATTCCAATTGGTCAAATTGTTTTGATTTCATTAAAATTATTTTCAAATTATAATCACAATTGCTTTGATAAGTTTTGTTCAAAAATCAAATTTTAATTTAAATTCTCTTATTTCGTTTAGTTGAACTTGGTTGATTGTATGAGAAGGGCGTTTTTTATCATTAGGGTTTTTTTTATTAAGAAATTTGATTTATCAATTAAAACGATAAAGGTTTGTTGTTTTAATTGAAGAAAATGTTTATATTTTTTTATAATACACAATTCTTCGTCAGAGAATAAAGTATTGTAATCGATTCGTGAATGAATTTTTATCGAATAATGAATTTTATTCTCTCGCAAATTAAAATTCTCGCTCGTGCCTCGCTTAAATTTTAAACTTTTGCTTGAGAATAAACTACTTCATTATTCACTCATTGATTAAACTACTATTATTTTTTCCCTTAAAATTGGGTAAATAGATAAATAAAAATCTCTCTTTTGACACACTTTACAACATTTTTTTGACAAATTTATAATGCAATAATCTAGATTTTGGTCTCACATACCGATTCGGACCATCAAGATTTCTCCAAATTCAATGTTTCTAGTCGTAATCACTTAAAATTAGCGTTTTTAAGCAAAAAATATGCAAATTTCCTTGTTTTGACATACTTAATGATTTTTTTGACACACTTACGGTACAGCTATCGAATACATCTTCTATTCGGCTCTTCCCATTGAGTAAACCTATTTTTAGAAAAAAAAAATTTGAAATCCGTCCAGCGGTTTTCTAGATTTCGTAGGTTGTGACGGCCGGCCGGCAGACAGACATACATTTTTTTTTGCTTTTTTAGAATCGTTCGGTCCTAAAACGTCGAGAAATGCCAAAAAAATGGGGGTAAGAATTTCACTTTTAGCTCATGAATGTAATACTTTGGTCTTTCAGACCAAAGTAATTCATTGACAACTTATTTGCTTCTATTAATAAAATAACCATCGGCGTCACAAAGTCGATAACGTAATATAAGAAAGTAAAAATTATCACTTTTTAAAATCAGAACAAATAGTTTTTCTTGGATAGCAGATGAAAAGTAATCCCCTAGGAAAATAGTTTTTTTTCCTCTAATTTCCTCTATAGTGTAAAAATATTTTCGGCACATAACAAATTGTAGTTGCTATGGTATTTTGATGTTATTTTAAGTTACATTTAAAGTTTTTAAAACAAAGCAACCATGAAAAAATAGAAATAGTAGCTTTTTCAACAAGTGGTGAAAACGTCTCTTTTTGCGTGACTGGACGGTTTGCCCGCGAAACATTTCATAAGTGCTTGGCAAAATGTGCAAGGTTTTGCAGACTAACATAAGATCGGGTAATTCATTCTCATCTTTTGCTTTAAGTCCGCTGTTCAATTCAACCCACAATCTCCTTAAAATAGCAATGTGTGTCGAAACATCTTGGCCTGGCACCCAACAAAAAGCAAAGAAATCTGTGCAGATTTTGAAAAGTTGATCCTTTGAGGTGACTTCAAACTGCTTTTACAACGCTTCCCAAGTCTCACATGCGGTATCTTTGTCCATTACTATTTGATAAACCTCATCAGTAATCGCGGTTGTTATCATTGACTTCGCATAGCTATTTGTCTTACGGTAGAAATTCTTTAAAACCCTTTAATTAACTCGGCCTCCTAAATAGATGCAAAAAAATTTCACTCCATACCAATTGCTCCATGTTTATAAGTCCTATATTCATCCCTTTATGGAGTACTGTTGTCAAGTTTGGGGTGCTGCTTCTCTTTCCATCTTGGCCCTCTTGGACTCTGTTCAAAAGCGGGCTATACGAGCTATACGAATTGTGGGTCATCGAACTTTGACATCAAAACTTGATTCCCTACAACATCGTCGCACTGTTGCTGACCTCGTTGTTTTTTACAAATATCGTCATCAACAGTGCTCAGATGAAAACAGCAGCATCATGCTCCAAACTTATTCTTACTCCCGTTCCACTCGACAATGGGCTACGGCCACCAGTCAAACGGTCGAGATCCCACGCTGTCATACTGGCAGATCGCAGGAAGATTTCCTTGTCCGAACTGCATACAAATGGAATAGTTTGCCGGAATCCTTAGTCTCACGTGACTTCAACCCGCAGAGGTTTAAAAAAAAGCGTTCATCAACACCTTAGAACGCCAGTTGTTGTGGGGTCTAGGTCTAGACATAGGTCTTAAAAGGTATTTATGTGTTGTTGTGCGCATATTGTAAACCCTATAACACAACACATTTTATTCAAAAAAAAAAAAACTTGTGCTGCCGTAGCATCTGCTCCTAGCGGTTCTAGTTTTTGTAACTTCCCATCTACTACATCTAAAGCTCCATCGTGATAATCAAGGAGGTCCCTAATTTTCCTCTTCCAAATTGGCCAATTTGACTCATCCGTCAATGGTTTGATATGCTTTGCTAAATCCATTTCTTAAAGTTTAGCGGCTTCAAAATCTTTCAAAATATCTATTCTAATCCAAGCAATGCACCTACTCGTGCCTGGGCCCATAACCTATTAGATTTAAAAGACGACTGTCTGATAGAAAGACTTTTAATTGAATGAATAAAAATTCAATAAATAATAAGTCAAAGTATAAAAGGAAAGGATAACTTGATATTTTAATATAGAACACAATAATTACTTCAACACTTGCAATATTTCTAACAAATAAAACAGAATAAACTTTTATAATTTAAAAAAACTTTAATAATGTGTAAAATTATGTTTTTATGGGTAAATTAGAGTAACATATTATATGTTATGTTTAACAAACTAGGGGGTAT
The DNA here is from genome assembly GCA_963693315.1 of Diogma glabrata. Taxonomy (NCBI): domain Eukaryota; kingdom Metazoa; phylum Arthropoda; class Insecta; order Diptera; family Cylindrotomidae; genus Diogma; species Diogma glabrata. The sequence goes on along the minus strand of OY856186.1, from coordinate 34,270,546 downwards.
CCCGCGGGCTCCGCACCCCCCCCCCCCCCTCCTTTCCCCCTCCCTACGCACACCAATACACTCTTGCTATTTTCATCCGGCTTTGATACAACTACTAAGTACTATCCATCATAATCCAACCTCTTCTAATCTATTCTGTGTGTACCTTCTGCTTAACTATAATTGTACAAAAACTATCGTGAGGTTAACGATAAATTTTTATACGATCAATGACAAATGGTTGAAAATAATAATAATAAGAAAATACTGAAATAGCAGCTTTTGTTCTTCTATATTTTATTTACAGAAAATGAAGTTATGCAAAAATAATGATGGAAAAAAAATATTCTATTATTTTTAGCACTATCTGTCATATAAATAATTAATTTTCTTATTAATATCGCAACGATATAAATTTGAACGAAACGGCTAAAAGACAATTAGAGCAATAATTTTGAAAAACTACATTATCGAAAAATTTAAATGCCGTAAATGGAATTTTTATGAAGGAATTTTTATGAAATGGGATTAATTTTTATGTTCTATAAAAAAAATAAACCAAAACAATAAAAATTAAATATAGGGTTCACGTTGAGCTCCGAACCTTTCTCACAACCCCCTACATCGGCAATGACAACGAAATTTCGTACTGAGTTTCTTAAAGTTCATTTTATTAAATCGGTTTAAATTATTAAATGTTTGAAAATGTATATTATAACACAAACTGTTTTTTGACCCAAAAATATCAAATGTTTTCAACCTACATTGTTTTAAAAATTGTTAAAAATCTATATTTTTCTATGCTGTTATGTTCGCTGTACTATAGAACAATTTTCTGGTTCTGGTCCTGCCATAATAGCGCTAGTATTTTACGAAATGTTGTGTCAAAAAGTGAGGAAATAGACCTTTAATTATGTACTTTCATCAATTTGTTTCCTCTTTTCTTTTTTAATAAACTTATTATAAAAACCATCTACCAACTTTACTATTTAATGTAAAAATTATTCCTTTAAAAAAAGGTTATTATTCCTTTAAAAAAATTCGATCTATTTTTCATAATAAATATTACATATCTTGTGACTAATTCAAAATAAAAAAGGTTTTATTAATAAAACATCAACAAAAATTATAAATATATGCATTATGTAACTTAATTAAAATAAAATCCCTGAATGCATTCTAATTTTTATTAAAACTTCAAATAACTAAACAAAATGACGTCACACGGTCTTTTATGATAAAGCTGTTATATTGCAAGAGAAATACATACTCAAATAGTAGTTTTTGGTTTTCCTTAATTTAGTTCACAGGAATGAAATTATGGCAAATAATTATCGGAAACCACTATTATATGATTTTTAGCACTGCCTGTCAAAAAACTAATTAATTTTCTTGTTAATATCGAAATTATAATAATTTGAACGAAACGGGAAATGACAGTGCAATAAAATGCTATAAAAACTGCATTATCGATTAAATTGCACTATCGTAAAACGAAATGTACGTATGAATAAAATAAAAGTGTGTAAAAAAACAATAATTTTAATGTTATTTATAGTAGTTGTTGTTATTTTTAATATCGAAATGTAAATATCGAAATGATTTTAATGATTTTAATTTGAACAAATTATGGCAAAAGACTACTTAACTTTTTAACTAACTTTAAAGAACTACTTTATCGATAATTCTAAGTATCCAAACACAAAATTTTATATAAGTTTTATTTATATATGAATTATTTATTTATATGAATTCATTCATGCATAATAAAATAAAAAAGCACAATAATTTTAAAGTTATTTAAAGAAAATAATGAATTTATGAATAAAAAAAACAATTTTAATGTTATTTAAAATAAAAATTTAAAAACTGCATTATCGTAAAACGAAATGTATGTATGAATATGAATAAAATAAAAGTGTGTAAAAAAACAATAATTTTAATGTTATTTAAAAAAAAATAAAAAAAATATGCAACAATCAGGTTTCGAACTTTCAATCTATAGAGCGCGCTACCCATATACCAATTTGAACTTTTGTAAAATGATAGACTAAATGATAGATAAGATTGACCGTTACGTTCGTATAGAAGGATAGACAAACGGCTATTATATTATGGATACGCGTTAATATTTCATAAATACATGAAAATTGCCTAATTGTAGTAAAATGTGAAATTTTATAGATAATTTTTAAATATTTGGTTTTAACCACCACCTGTAGGCGACCACCGAAATTTATTTATTTTTAGTCACTAGTGAGAAAAAAATTTCCAGTCACTAGTTAGAAAAAGTTTCACTTTCACATAGATTTTACTATCTATTAAAATGTCATTTTCGTAGCTTGAAGTAGAAAAAGAAATTTTCTCTATTAAAAATCTATTTTCATCACGCTTAATGGCCTGTGAAAATGGGTTCTTTTTCCACTAGTGTAAAAAGAATAACAAATTGTAGTTGCTACGGTTTTTCAAATAATTTTATAAAGTTTTTTAAACAACGCAACCATGAAAATATAGAATATGAACTTCGAATATTATGTTGTCGTTTTCTAATTTTATAATTTATAATAAATATCGATAGTATATATACCCATTAGGGCGGTTCGATTTGTAGGGAGGCAAAAAAATCGCTCAAGTGACAAGGAAAATCGTATTCTAGGGATCAAAATAAGAAACTTTGCCCGAGGAACCATACCTCTAAAATGAATTCTGATGTTCCTACTTTTGATCCGTACGTCAAATTTTGATAAATCCCACTTTGACCCTTTTAGAGTGTCCCAATCGCGTCTAAATGTATGACCGACCCCCACTAGCTGTGGAGGGCCGATCCACCCATGCTAGTGGCACACCCTGGACCCTCTGGGTCTCCCATACAAAAATTGCAAAAATTTTCATTTTTTGGCATTTCACCCCCTTGGATGAACTTTTTTGCTGTCGAAACTATTTCCATCGCATTCTACACCAAAAATTAGGGGGGGTTACCCACACATTTCATTGTCGTAGGATGCACCACCGGTGTCATGCTCCAATTTCCATCCAGCATGACGTCGCTTAGATTCTTTTGTCATTTAGACCATTTCTTTTCATTTAAATAAATCATAAGCTCTTATCATAAAACAATCCTAAAATTCCCATCCTATGGTTTAAAATAACTATTTCAACATTTTATCGTTTACACCTTTCTCATAACAATGGACAATCCCAATTTTTTAAATTATTATGAAATTTGTTTACACCTTTCTCATAACAATGGACAATCCCAATTATTTAAATTATTTGAAAAAACGTTTATTCCCTTAATATTATCTTTTTAGTTTCCGCTATTTCTATAATCCTCTAAAATAGATCTTCAAAATATGTATACTAATTTTTAATTGTGTCGCCACGATTATATTTTTCTTAATACCTTTTTGTCTCAGCGATTGTTTTATTATCCTTCACGGATTAAATAAATTTAAATTTATTTTCTTAAACAATTTTTCTCTCCTTTCAAGAACAATAAAACAATAAATATAATTGTTTGATGTATTCATTTGTTTTATGTTTTATTATGTTTGGATTCATTTTTTTTTTATAAAAGACTTTTTGACACTAGAAAAAAGGACAGTTGGTTTTCAAAATTAAAAGAAGTCAGTGCAAACATTAAAAACAGTGTGAATTGAATAGTGTATTTATTAAATTGAATAGTGAAGACTGCAGCTTAAAAGTTGGTTAAATATAATATATTAATATATATTAACATAATATATTAAAAATGTCGGTTTCTCTAAACGCTTTCTCTCTTTCTTAAAAGATTTTTTATAAAAAATTTTATGTTTTCTTTAGTCTACAATGAATCCACCGTCCTCTACACCGCAAGATGAAGCAACAACAACATCAACAACTATCGACAACCCAATGAGTCATATACCCAAGCATGATGTTAATGTTTTTGGTGTGTCTACTGATTTGACTGATCTTAATTTACCAACGGATCTGGATATCTTGAGATATTATTTTTACTTGAGCGAACGTGCTAAAACAAAACATAAAAAGTTTTCCTATAAATCATTCACTATGCAAGTAACAGATAAGTTGATTGGAATTTGGGAAAAGCTTGGTATGGAAATAATGCCGAAAAATAGTATATTTATTAAATTGAATAGATTATTTGAGAAATATCAGACAGAAGACAAGAGGAGAGCCAAAAACCCAAAATTTCCAGAGTTTGTAAAATCTCTGAAAAAAATTTTTTACATTGGAAAATGTAAATGCGATTTGAAGGCAGCTCCATGTACATGCAGATTGGTTCCAGAACGCCTCAAAGAGTTTATGCACGATCAACATAATCAGAGAAGACTAACAGTCGATGCATTTGTGATGGAAATTGAGGAGCAAGGAGCAACATCTATGTCATCAATGCCAACATACGAAGATGCCGATGATTCAACATTCGTACCGCCATCGGTTCAAGAAAATATGGATAGAAGCACAAGTTCACAATACACGGAAAGATACGATTCTTTTAACTTTGCCTTGATGTGTGACAGATTTGGTGTGCCTGATAGAGTAGCATCAGCATTGGGAACTGCTCTTCTCCAAGATTTTGAAATGAAAGATCAGCATGGCGAACCTCTCATCATGGATAAATTGAAAGTTCGCAGAGAAAAAGAGAAATGCAGACAAGAAGTGCTTCTCCAACGGTTAGATGATACCCGTTTGTTAGCGTTTTCATTAGATGGCCGAAAAGATGATACTTTAACGAAAGATAAAATTGATGAGAAGTATCCCGAGCAGAAATTAGTTAGGGAAAACCTGAATACAGTCAGGGCGCGATCAGGGCCTAGTCAGTCCTACAAGGGCAATCCCTATTAGGGCAATCTGATATGGGCCTGTTCCGGACCTGATTTAGAATACCCTTTTAGGGTTAACCTTATTTGAATACATCCGGCCCTGATCAGGTTTTTCGTATTTGACCCCTAGCTGAAATTTCAATTGGTTAGAATTCACTAGAGTATTATCCATTTTAGAAATATATAGTTAAAATCGTTTCATGTATATTTTAGTTATAGCTTCTCGGCTGAAAGACTATAATAATAGTCATTAAGGTAGTATGTATGTTTCAATTTTTTCCATTGTAATTTTTTTATTTTAATTTGATTAATTTATGTATATAATATATAAATATATATCAGGGTCTGGTCAGGATATCCCAATCAGGGCCTGATCCGATTATCCCAATCAGGGTCTGATCCGGTAATCCCAATCAGGACCTGATAGGGCAAAAGCGTTACACTCATGATCAGGGCCCAATCAGGATGCCCTACCAATGCCTGATCCGGACTAGGGCAAACCTGATCAGGACCTTACTTGAGCCCTGACAAATTTCTGCTCGGGATCATACTATACGATGGTAAAAGAACCTCATCTTGTTATTTTGAGAGAATTGAATTGATTGGTTACACGAGCAGAAATTTCTTAGGGCTCAAATACGGTCCTGATCAGGTTAGCCCTAGTTTGATAGGGCCCTGATCATGAGTGTAACGCTATTGCCCAATCAGGCCCTGATTGGGGAAAAACGGATCAGGCACTGATCAAGTTTTCCATATAATATTAAAATGGGCAAACCCTAGTAAGGCATTTTGTATCAGGCCCTGATCAGATTGCCCAACTAGGGGTCAGATACGAAAAATCGAATCAGGGCCAGATATATCCAAATAAGGTTAGCCCTAAAAGGGTATTCTAATTCAGGTCCGGAACAGGCCCACATCAGATTGCCCTAATAGGGCTTGCCCTATCTGACCCTGATCACGCCCTGACTGTATTAAGGCTTTCCCTAACTAATTTCTGCTCGGGTACCTAAGACTGAAACATGAAACCGCTGAATACAAAACAACCAAATTAAATGATTTTTTCAACGATAAAAATGTATAACTGGATGCATTAATTGGCATATGCACTGACGGTGAGCCAACAAACACTGGCCCACACGGTGGAATTATACGACGATTCGAATTGCTGTTAAAAAGACCATTGCATTGGTTCTTTTGCCTTCTACACTTCAACGAACTTCCGTTTCGGCATTTGTTTAAAGCTTTGGATAAATCAACCAGCACTGGACCAAGATCGGCAACCGGAAAACTGAGCCATCAAATTGAAACTTGTGAAACTACTCCGGTAAGTAATTGCTAACATTCATTTATTATAATTGTCAACCGTTTTTAATTATTTAATTATTATATATTTTCAGGTGGTGGACGGCTTTGAAAAAATTGCGTTGGAAAATATCCTGTTGTAGAAAATCACGAATTTTCCACCGATTCGAAGTACTTATACGACATGGCCCTTGCAATTTCTAGCGGCCTGGTTTCGGTGGATCTGGCTAACATCAAACCAGGGAAAATTGTACATTTTCTCTGGCTAACCAAGGCCGCTAGATTATTACGATTATACGTGACAACGAAAAATCCATCTAAAAATTTAAGAATTTTGGTTGAATTTATAATTAAATGTTATGTGGCAATGTACTTCAATATCAAGTATTACAGCTCTGTCGTGTACGGTAGTACATTATTTTTCAAGTTCATTAGTTGGTCACGATTTCTAGAAACTCCTTTACGCAGTATTGTCAATCAAGTAATTAATGGTAAATCATATTATGCGCATTCGGAAAATATCTTGTTATCAATGTTGTTTGATGATAGGAAAGAAAAGCGCGACTGTGCTATCAAGAAAATTCTACGCTATCGAACCGATGTTGGAGACCCAACGGAACTTAGAGTTTATAAAAAACCAGATATAAACTTTTATTGCACAGATTACACGGAAATGATCAATTTGAATGATATAAATAACGTATTTGAACCACCATTCACGCGAAGCATTCCGTACGATACATTGAAAGAATATTTAAATCAAGATGATCCACCGTTTAATGATCCGAAAATTCCATCACACATACAAGGAACGGAATGACACGTTCAATTGCTAGCTCGCGTTTCCAAACGAGTTATACCGAAAAATGTAGAGGCTGTTATGGCGACGACATTAGAGAGCCGTGCGAAATTGCCCAGATTTGAAAGCAAAAAAGACTTCAAACAATAATTTTTTTTCGTGTCTTTTCTATTACTAAGTTCAATTCATTTTTCATTTACATATGTTCTGACTTAATAAATTTCTAAAGAGAAAAATAATCTCCAAAAATAAAAAACAACCATTTCGCTGATTTTTTTCATTTAAAGTTCCAAAAAATGAAATTTTTTGCAATTTTTGTATGGAAGACCCCCCAGGGGGTTTCAGGGTGTGCCACTAGCATAGGTGGATCGGCCTTCCAAAGTTAGTGGGGGTCGGTCATACATTTGGACTCGATTGGGGCACTCTAAATGGGTCAAAGTGGGATTTTTCAAAATTAGACCTTCGGGTCAAAAATAGGCACATCAGAATTCATTTTAGAGGTATGGTTCCTCGGGCAAAGTCTCTTATTTTGATCCCTAGAATACGATTTTCCTTGTCACTTGGGCAATTTTTAAATCGACCCGCCCTAATACCCATCATTGAAAAAATTGCATTTCCTATGCGAGATAAAAACGTTTTTCGTTCATAAACATGTCTCACTCGACGCTAGCGCGTCTCGTGAACAAATGTTTAGACACGAAAAAACAATGTTTTCATCTCTTGTAGAAAAATATACTATTTAATGTTATGTTATTTAATAATTTATAATAAATATTGGTTAATTTAATAATAATTTATTTAAAATGAATTTAATAATTTTTCTTTTTACAACTTTACATAATATTTTGTAACATGTTTGAACCATAAATGGTCATTCTCAAACATTTGAAAATATTATGAATATTATTTATATTATTATGAGAAAGACCATTTATGGTTGAAACATGTTACAAAATATTATCTAAAAAAGTTGTAAAAAGAAAAATTATTAAAATTATTTTAAATAAATTATGTATTATTAAGCTAATTTAAACAATTTGGAGACCGAACCATTATTATTTTAATTTATTCAACCAAATTAAAATTTTTTTAAAATGAATATTGTTTTTGTTTATATTTACTATAAACTTTAGCGCATCTTGAGAACAAATACACTTTTTTCGTTAAATTGCTTACACAAATTGCTGGCTAGAATGGCATAAAAATAACATTCGGCAACAATCTTATCATTCGTTGGGCAAAAAAATCAGTTAACTAAATCGATAATCTCGAAATAACGCAAATAATAATAATAATAAGCAACATTAATTTGTCAATTATTATAAGTACCAAGCCTAAACAAAGTTGTGAAAATCACTAGACCTGCAAATAAGCAACTTCAACATAACTAAACATAAAAAGATAAAATCAATCAAATCGACTGGAACAATCATATTTAATGTCGAAAATAAATGAAATTGGATTAGCAAATTTGTACCAAGAAAAAAATTTATGTTAAAAATCACTAAACATAATGTCCAAATAAAATAAATGAAAATCATTATTTTTCTTAAATATTTCACACACTAAAAATGCTATCTATTACCTACCTTGGTACAGTGATAAATAATTTATCTCTCCATCTATCCAGTCCTAATGGTAAATTATTTTCAGGTATATAACGTTTTCCTGAAATTGCATCAACTTTTGTTTGAATTGATGGCCAATCGAATTCTAATTGTTTCCATAAATATGCTGGTTCCAATTTTGCACCATTAATAATTGCATTTACATACATTGAAAAAAATAGAAAAGTGAAAGTAAATATGTAATTCATTATTACTTTAAACTTATATTTTTTTTTAAGACACAAATTCACTTTTATGTTTTATATAACTTTTAATAATTAACTTAAGTTCGTTATGTTTTCCGCGCTTGTTTGTAAACACTAAAACACTATGCTTAGATCACAGAAACGTATCACTATTATTTTTTTTTTATTACTTATTGGAATAATAATAATTCCAACTAATATTGTCTATTTACTCGCCGGCATCATCGAATGTTCTGGAGTTAAACCAAGGCTGGGTTTGTGGTTTTGTTAAAATAAATTAATTGAGTTGAGTAAATGGTAAAGCGAATCGTGGTAACGAAAAATGTGAAAAAGTAATTATTTTATTATTATATTGATTAGTTCATTGCAAATTGCTTAGATTTCATTATGTTATTGTTAGTTTTATTTGATAAAACAAAACGGTGATGGTGTTATGTCGATGATGATTAATGGGATTTTTTTTTGTATTGTTTGCTTTACTTTGGTGTTGATCTATGACTTTCATCAAATACTCTGAATATTCTTATTTGGTTAATGTTAAGGTTTTATAAACATTCAAGTTGATTAATTGAAACTAGTTAATGGTAAGGTATTATAAGTGCACAAAGTTAATTTAGTTCAATGTAGTCGATGATTGTTGTTGAAATCATTAAAAGTTTTATAACCACGTTGCCATGTTTTGAGAAAATATTAAAATTTAAAGAAAACTAATGTTATTGATTTTCATCATAAACATTTCGGATAGAAATAATTAATAAACATTAGAAAGTAGTTACTTCAAATAACAAGAACAATGATAAGGTTATTTGCAGTACAGAAAGTATACTGACTGTCAGTACAGAAAATCAGTTCAATAACAAACGAGGGATCTTAAACAAAATCGATTTTTATTCAATTAAAAAATTTATACACTTTTACAAAATCTTTATTTATTATTATTTTAACAATTCACACACTAAAAAAAAAATTGAAGTAACGACAACCTCATCTCGTAGTTGGCAGTTTATTATTCAAACAAAGAAAAAATGTTTGCAAACAATTTCACCGTGATTGGGACAACTACATGAAAACATTTTGTTGACAACGGCCTGACGTTTTTTTTTTTCAAATATAAAGTATTATATCCAATATAACAGCAGATGAATAAAGTTAATAGCTATTTCCATGAAAAACTTTTCTTTGGCCTTATATCATGAATTTTTCATTTTAAAATTGAAGTTTTTTTTTTAATTAATTAGTTAGACATGTTTATCACACTAAATATGAAATATTCATTATTCAGACTCTTTGAATATCCGAAGATACCATGCCTACAATAAAGGAAGGAGATGAGGAAATTGGAAGGAATGAGGAAATGAAGATAACTATCTATACTAATTGTTTTAAATGACGATGGATGGATTTTCTTTAAAAGCCTGAGGGGCAAATTCATCGGGAAAAAACAAAGGAGGGCATTGAGTTCCACAATTTGGCCACTCTATTAAAATATTCGTTCTGGAAGGACACAGTTCTACAACAAGGTATTTGGACAACAAATGGATGAGATAACTCGGCAACTCTTGTTTTTCGATTATACTACGCACACGATGGAAGGATATTTTGAATTTCCTTAGAGGAGAATTCGCTAAAGTTATATTTATAGTAGATTGATAATTCAGTCACATTTATTCTGTGCTAGAAAGAATCAAGGTGATCCGTTAGTTCGGTATTACCAATCAACCGTATCGCTTTTCTCTGTACAGAGTCTAGTCATTTTATTGTTGACTGACAAGCAGCTCTCCAAATATGACAGCAATGTATTCCATACATTGATGAATAAGGGACTTAAAGATTAGCAAACTTTGATCGGGATTGAAATACTTTTTAATCGACTCAAGAATCCTAATTTTTGCATTGCAAATTTAGCGAGGTTGAACACATGTTTATTCCATTCAGGTTATTTTGAATATCGACTCCAAGAAGTCTAACTGATTCAACCTCACGCAATTCCTTATGGTTTATCTTAATAGGGAAATTTTTATGTCGCTCTATTCATGAAAGTGAATGAAACAAAATTACGATCACCCCATTCCTTTATACAATCCAAGTCTTTTTTGATAAAATCAATTAGCAGCTCTCTATCAGTTATGATTGCAGTATGAGATCGAAATTTAAGAGATGCATGTGATGCATGCAATGTGCTGTCATCAGTAAAACTTTGGATTGGTTGCACTCTGGAACGGTAAATCCTAATAGGGCATCTACATCCGGCGCCTATCAGAAATCGTACATGATTTCACTATTAGGGCGTGCAGTATTTGTCCTGATCCGGCCCTGATTTCAAGACCTATCTCATCCCTAGTAGTAAATGCCGGACCAGGGCCACATCAGAATCATATCTGATTTTCCAATTAAGGTATACCTTTTGTCCTGACCTGAGCCCTATTACATTTTAATAAATTTCCTTTGGTTAAAATTCACTAGAGTATTATCCATTTTAGATATACATAGTTTGCAAAATTTCACATATATTTTAGTTATCGCTTCCCTCTGTTATGAATACATATTAGGCCAGTACAAATAGTATTTGAACAACAAAAAAATTTGTTACAGCAATCTGACAGCGGGATATTCTAGAACAAGATATGTATTATAAAAAAGGGAAAAATAAATCGAACCGACTGTAACATATGTATGACTAATCTAATTAACATACAATACATATGTTATTCTTCCCATTAAATTAACGTAAATAATTAAGCAAGTCATCAACCAAAACAAATAACAAACTAAGTATAATCAACTTAGCTCAGATATCTAAATTCTCATAATGTATTTTTAAATGATGTAATTCAAGTTATATAAAATTATATTAAATTTGATGACTACAACCTAAAATATTACAAAATGAAAACAATATTAAATTTATGGAAATAAATATAATTTCCGCTGAATAGGGTAAATATATTTATTTCATATGTAATTGACCGATATTATCTGTATATAATAGATCGATCGTCAATCGGATAATCGATTAATTTATTAAAATAAATATTAACCTGGGAGTTGATTTCTATAGAATATAGCGGAGAAATTATATACCAATTGTACTATAAATTAATGGAAAATTGTAATTAAAAATCAATCAATAAACTTATCTTAAAGTTTAAAGTTTAGTTTTATTTAAACCTTTTACTGAAAGAAAGTCTGCCCAATAGACCTTAGTCTATGGGTTTACTTTGGGGTTCCACCAGCATAAAGACTCTCTTTCCATCATATATTAAAGAGAAATCAAGTGGATATCACATCAAGGCAGCTCACCAGATACGTCCACCATACGACAGCTGCTATCCAGGGTGGGTTTTTAGGGGTTAAAAACCGTGTATCACTATTTCTGGATAAACCGTGCATCCTATCAAAAAAAGATATGTTTTAAAGTTGTAGGGAGTAAACAGATTTACAACTTTTGTACCCTCCATTTTTACCCTGTCCTCAAAATTTTACGATAAAAATGAGAAAACCCGATTTTTCGGTTTTTAATTTTTTCATTGACATAAAAATTTTTATAAACCTCAAACTTTGGCAAAAGATACCTCTATTTATTACAAAAAGGCAGTAATATTTTAGGAGGGAAATATTTAGAGGTTGTTCTTAAATTTAATTAAAAAAAAAACAAAAATTTTTAACTGCGATTCCTCTTAAAACTACGCCTCCTACAGAGTTCTGTTTTGGCTCACTTACTCGATAAGACTACTTTCAATAAGTAGAAATTCGGTACAATTTCACTCTCAAGTGGCAAACACATACTTTACGCCCTTAATACATAAATAGCTATTTTTTTGTAACTTAAATAAACTAAAAGTAACGAAAGCATATAATTATTCATAAATGTATTTCCGAATGATCGTTGTTTACGTGATCATAAAAAATGAAAATGATTTTATTAATTAACAACAATTATTCAACGATAAATATGCAAATTACCACAAAAATAGCGATTTTTTCAGTTTTTTCAATTTTCCAGCCATTTTTTCCATCGAAGTATACCTTTTTTTACCATTTATCGAAAGTAGAATCTTTTAATTCCCAACAACTTTTACATTTAACTTTTTTTGATAGGATGCACGGCTTAGCCAGAAATCACGAAAAACTGTTTTCAATCCCTAAAAACCCACCCCATTCCACACGGGATAACAGCTGTCGGTTCGATTTATTTTTCAATCTTTTACAACATCTTCTTCTACAATATCCCGCTGTCAAATTGTTGTAACGAATTTTTTGGATTTTTTCTAATTTTTTCTCCTATAGGTAAGTATAAAATTAGATTATTTTTTTTATAAAAAATTTTTTCTAATGTATGTAGTAGTAAATTTTTTAATTTTTCTAATGTATGTTGGAGTAAATTTCCTATTTTAAATTATCCGATCCATGGTCCGGTTCCAGTAGGGCTGCCTGATCCAGTTTGGATAGTTTGAGGCGTTACATTACTGATCAGGACCTGTTCAGTGTGCCTGATACGATCCCTATCAGTAGTAAGGAAAGCCGTATCCGGTCCAGTTCTGGGCCCTTATATAATGCTAGTTGGGATGGTCCATGCCATAAAATTTTAATTTAGCTAAGAAAGTTCTATGCCACACTTTATCAAATACTTTAGAAATATCAAGTGAAATACTGAATGTTTCACCATGGTTTTCCAGCGATTTGTTCCAGAGATAGGATACGTAGCCTAACAGATCACCTGTTGCATGACTTCTACGAAAACCATACTTGTCGAAAACCTGCTTATCATCAATAATTCGTGACATCTCCAAATAGATTGTAGATAACTTACTTTTCAAATATTTTAGCTAAAACCGACACAATAGCAATTATGGTCTGTAGTTGTTAGGGTCTTTCTTACTGCCTTTCTTTGATATATGTTGAACGCTGGCCAGCTTCCAAGATTCGGGAAATATTCTGGTTTTATAAGATAAATAGAACTTTTTTGTTAAAATTCGAGCTATAGTTGCCTAGCAAAGTTTTTAAGAATTAGGGGTGGAATACCGTCGCAGATTTGTTGATATTGATAGAAAGAAGCGTTTTCCGTACAATATTGCAACGAAAAATAATTGGTTTCATTTTCGTTACAACTTGCCAAATGAGTGTAGGAGAATGGGGAGGTTCAACTATGTTTGAGTTTTTTGCGAAAATACGACCAAAAAGAGCCGCCTTCTCTTTCAAATCGCTCACGCGTATGTTATTCAGAACTAAGGTTGGAATAGAGGATCGAGTAAAATTGCTCTGGACTGATTTAACTGACTGGAAGAAATGGAGGGGGGTTTGGTGATCTGTATAATCCGATTATAAACATAGTTTCATCAACACCTGAGATCTTCAGTGCTAGAGAATTATGGTGTTTATGTTGAATTTCGAACAAATGCATAGACACCATGCTTGTTATAAAAGGAATGTTCCAATTCGTAACTAGTCATCCGGTATTTATTGAGATCCAATTTTGATGCTTTGCCACTGACAATTGTTTCGTTAAGAAACAATAAGTCAGGTTTATTTTTTTCGATGTAGTGGTGAACCTCGTTTAGATTCAAATTGAGACCTCTTATGTTGGCGAGATCAATGCTAAGTTGTTGGTTCACTCTGCTGCCATTTTTCTGAGATAAAGACTTACATTGCAGGTATAGATACTGAAATTCGGCCAGGCCTAAATTTCAACACTACACAATACAAAAAAACTGGATACCTCTGTCACAAAAATACGGTAGCAGGTTTCATGCAACGATAGGGGAAAAGTAGCACGATAAGGGAAAAGCAAAAGGGAAAAGCAAAAAAATGGGGACACAAAAGACACTAACCAAATTGAAGAGTACAGATAAAGGGTTAAATTCGAAATTCTTATAACTAACTAAACTAAACTAACTAAATTCTTATAAATAACTAAAAAGAAATTTTGCATTTCTTGTTACCAGGCAATACAAAATAAATTTATGCTTTAAAATAAAAAATTTATTACATTAAAACAATAAAAGGTAAAACTTTACCTGCCCACCGCCTGGTAACAGTAAATATAAAATAGCAAATAATTTTTTAATACAGAACAATCTCACCAATTACATAATTGTACATTTGTACGCCTCCTATCCTCACTTCACTTTCACTGTCACTAATACACACTCAGTGTATTTTATCTTGTTTTACCTTTACTCTGTCTTTATAAAGACATATGTACATGAACAAATAAAATAAAATTTATTTTTTTATTTTCTATTTTTTTTGTTTAAAATTTAACAAACAACCTTCTGCTTCTGACTCCGTTTGATGCATGCAAGTATTTGAGATTAATTGAACTATATTCTATTTTCACATAAATATTACGTGTGATTGTTTCAACTACATCGTTCTATAATTGTACAGTTGTTGAAACAATTTCATAGTTTTATTCGTCTTATCTGCCCCCACGGTGAGGTTAAAAAAAAACGGCGTTTCGATTGGAAATAGAACATGTTTTTTCAGTGCAGACTCATTTTATTCAACTATTTTGTCAGCCATTTATATTTTTCAGAAAGCCAGCCTATTTATCTCCCTGTATCTTATACATATATAATTTACATTAACTGCCATTACTTGTATATATTCTTTTGTTTAAGTTTTAACAAAACTTATTGCTATATCTGTCATAAATATAAGCTTAAAGCTCACTTCATTTCAGATTTGTATCTATTCTGCTACTATACTTTTTCATGTTACTTATATCAAATATCTCTTCGACTTTTCTTTGTGATTCTTGATATCCGTCTACAATCTGTCACAACATATTACTACATGTTGTAGGAAATCAAGATTTGATGTTAATTTTCGATCACCAACAATTCGTATATAGTACGATTTTGAACAGAGTCCAAAAGAGCTAGGATGGAAACAGATGCAGCATCATAAACTTGAAAACCATACTCAATCAATACAGGGACGAATATAGGACTTATAAATTTGGAGTAATTGATACAGAGTTTAATATTTTTTACACCTATGGATGACGCCAAGTTTTTTGACCCGCTTTTTGCCATCGCTATTGTTCCAGAGTGGGTCATTAGAGATTGTGACTCCCAATAAACGAACGTTTTTACATTTAACGGATGTGTCACACATACTAATTGAAAAATCATTACGGAACTCGGTTTTTGATCTGGAAACAATCAATAACTGTGTTTTGGTGAAAATAAAATTGACTAAATTTTTGTCACCCCAATCGGCGACTTTTTCTTGGTCCTAGTATTCGTTCGTCCATATGACTTTTTAAGCACAGCATCTATCTTGCATCCTATGAAATTCCTAATCATAATTCGTCTTCTTTATTTTATACAATTTTCTTCTTACATATATAGCATCATGTCTTTTCTTATTATATTATTTTCTTATTATATTGTTTTCACTTTCACAATATTATAACTGGATCTACGAACCCAGTTATGATCCGGGATATTAAAAATAAAAGAAAGCTCGATACGGCCTAAGCCAGGAAAAATCTCTAATAAAAAAAGGGACTTAATGGACCATGATGGCCTTATACTAATTCAAAAAGAAAAGAAAATTTATAATTTTATATAAATATAGTAAAAAATAATAAAAAAACCTGCTCTATTGATAGTTGTTTTGATCATCCAGTTAATGTTTAAAGTCGTTAGAGACTTTCGTCCTTGTATGTCTCTTAGCAAATGTGGTGGCCTTCATCAATTCACAATCAGTCCGTTTCCTCAGGGCAACTCCATAGTAAGAACGATGATAAAGCTTTTCCCAATATTAGAACCAAGAATATGGTTCGACTTCCTTCGTTATACCAAGATTGATATGTATGCCCTTATTCAAAGTAACTGAATCTGCTGACCCTTGGATTGTTTTGTAACCACTCAATGTTGGATAGAATATATATAATGAAATTCTATTCGTAGTCACCAACACAAAAATAGCAACTTGAATCACTACAAAAATGTCTAAATGTGACTCTTCTTTTTCTTTCGATGCCACCAAAAAAGTATCAGAGGAAACCAAAACACCTTTCTTTATTTTCTTATAATGTTTCCTTTAATAATTCTTTTATTATTATTTAATTTTTTTTATTGAGTGTTCAAAAAAAATACAGAAATATGAAACACAGTTTGATCAAAGCATACTTTAATAAAAAGTTTTTATTATTTCGTTCGTCATTCACAACGAAAACTGTTAATCAATGTTAAAATAACTAATTTCTATTATTGTTTTAAATTTCTTTTATATTTATTATCTAATGTATGAAAAAACATTACTTATTTCCAAAAAACTATAATTTGGTTTCTTTTTTCTTTAACACAGCGATTCTGGCGTAACAGAGATCACCTATTGTAATAAAAAAACGCGATCCAACACATGACTCGCGAAAGGAAAATTAACTTTTGGTATACAAAATCGATTTTTTTTATTTAAGTAATTTTTTTGTTTTCGGTTTTAAATTCAATCACTAACTAACTTAAAATTAAGCAATATGCTGATATTAATAACATTATTTTTAGGACTAAGAAAGACAAAAGCTGATTCATTGTCATTACGTCTCTTTCATTCCATCATCGAAACGTACAACTAGTTTTTGTTGAACTATTAAAGCAAAAAAAAAAAACATTTGCAAGAGAATATGTCAGTTTCATTTTTTCCTCATTTAAATATATAACAGAAAGAAAAACTTTACAAGGAAAGTTATATGATTATGTTTAATATGATATTTTTTTAAAATGCAAGGTGCGTCATCATTTCATTATTTCTTTATTTACGTTTGATAAAAAAAATTGAAATAGCAATGTATATTAGGTTATATATATACATTAAAATGAAAACAAAATATAAACACAATGATATCAGTAAATAATGAGTTTAGGAAAATTACGCGCTGGACGATAAAAGATTCATCACATTTGCAACTGGTTATTTAGATACATGTTAAACAAAACTTATGTAACGCGAAGCAGGTAATATTATAGTTGGAGAATGAGGAATATATGGTGAGTTATCAGGAGGCCGGCCTTTGCTGGTAATGCAATCGGTCTAATTGTCTGACCTGTCAAGTCCCGACTTCCCGACAACCCACCTCAATTCCACAAACGTCACCTGGCAGAATTTGTGATCACAACAACAACTCACTCTAGTAATTAAATTATTATAAAATTAAGTTCTTTTAATTAAGTTGTTCCATGTTGGAACTTCTAGTGTTCTTTGCTGTTAAATTAATTGATTAATTAATTAATTCTTGTTCGCAGAACGCTTTGCTCTGAATTCCAACTCCTAAAGAAATACCCCAAATCCAGTCTTCAGGAGTTAATATGAATGAACTTCACTTCAAACTCAAATTAGTCGCTAAACTTTTAAAGGGGTTAAACATCAACAAAGCCTCAGGAATGGACAACATTCCACCCATTATTTTAAAAACCTTTTCTAAAGAACTTGCACCAACTTTGACTAAAATATTCTACCAATCCTACATATCTGGTATATTTCCCTCGTGTTGGAAGTTGGCTAATGTCCAGCCCGTCCCCAAAAAGGGATCAAAATCCGATATCTCAAATTATAGGTGAATAGCTTTACTATCGGTCCTATCCAAAGTCTACGAGCATTATATTAATACACACATTTCAAAATTTCTGGAGGCAAATCATTTACAGGTTTTGCAGTCCAAATTCAACATTTTGCAAATCAAATTCAACATTTTGCAAATCAAATTCAACTTTTACAAATCAAATTCAACTTTTTTCAAATCAAATTCAACTTTGTACAAATCAAATTCAATATTTTGCAAATCAAATCCAATTTTTTAAAATCAAATTGAAAAGCAAAAAATTGAATTTGATTTGCAAAAAGTTGTATTTGATTTGAAAAAAGTTGAATTTGATTTGTAAAAGTTGAATTTGATTTGCAAAATGTTGAATTTGGACTGCAAAACCTGTAATAGCCAACAGCCCATACGGTTTTCGAAACAAAAGATCAACTACCGATCTATTAAACTATATAGTGCATTGTTGGAACAGCATACTTGATAAAGGTGGTGAAACATACGTTATCGCTTTAGACATCTCCAAGGCATTCGATCGAGTCTGGCGTGCCAACTTAATCAACAAGCTTGTTGCGTATGGTTTTCATCCCAATATTGTAAAGCTGATTCAAAATTTTCTATCCAATCGATACATTTCGGTCTCCTTAGACGGATTTTCTTCTGAGTCTAAACTAATTAACGCTGGTGTACCTCAAGGCTCAGTATTGTCCCCAACCCTATTTTTGATTTATATCAACGAATTGTTGAAAATCACCAGCAACCCAATGAATAATTTTGCATATGATAGTACTCTACACAAGTCGTTCGATCCCCTTCCTTCAAAAGGTAAAATGCACGAACGAATTAATCCTGCCCGGAGAGACGCTGCCATAAACGTGAATAAAGACCTAATAAAAAGTGACCGATTGGGGTGACCAAAACCTCGTTAATTTCAACTCTACCAAAACACAGCTGTTGATTGTTTCCAGATCAAAGACTGAGCTGCCCAAAGATATTTTATTCAGTATGTGTGATAAACCAATGGGTGAATGTAAAAACATTCGTTTATTGGGTGTCACAGTTTCAAATGACCTACTCTGGAACGATCATGTAATGACGATGGCAAAAAGCCCGTCTAAAAAACTTGGCCTCCTAAACAGATGCAAAAAAATTTTCACTCCATACCCATTGCTCCATGTTTATAAGTCCTATATTCGTCCCTGCATGGAGTACCGTTATCAAGTTTGTGGTGCTGCTTCTGTTTCCATCTTGGACTCTGTTCAAAAGCGGGCTATACGAATTGTGGGTGATCGAGCTTTGACATGAAAGCTTGATTCCCTACAACATCGTCGCACTGTTGCTGACCTCGTTGTTTTTTACAAATAACGCCATCAACAGTGCTCAGATGAAATCAGCAGCATCATGCCTCAAACTTATTCTTACCCCCGTTTCACTTGGCAATCGGATACCGCAACCAATCAAACGGTCGAGATCCTACGCTGTCATACTGGCTGATTGCAGAAAGACTTCTTTGTCTGAACTGCATACATATGGAATAGTTTGCCGGAATTCATTGTCTCAGGTGACTTCAATCTGCAGAGGTTTAAAAAAAGCGTTCATCAATACCTTTTTTTTTTTTTTTTTACTTTATTTACTATAAACATATGATTTTCTACGTTTTTACAGTTTTTCTGATTGTTTTTTTTTTTTTTTTAGTTCTCTTTAAGAGACTGTTTGCAAGTCAGTTGCTCGAACCTTAAAAGGTTATAGCGCAACTTCATATATGTAGCTTAATTTACTTACAGTGCAAAAGTGTTTATAATGAAAAAAAAATGAATAGTAATTAAATGAAATATAAACAAGATTAAGTAAACAAAGCAAATTTGAAATTAACAAAAGTAATAAAGATTATGGACAAAATATTCATATATAAGTAATAAATAGAAATATATTACATAAAACAATAAACAATGAACAAAAGTAAAATTGATTGCAAATAAAAACATTCAAAGAACAAATTTAAATAGTTATACTAACGCATACATTTAATGATTTCGCTTAACTACACTTCAAATATTCCACTATTACTTCGGTCTGAAAGACCTAAGTATTACATTCATGAGCTCAAAGTGAAATTCTTACCCCCACTTTTTTTTACATTTCTCGACGTTTTAGGACCTCCTGATTCTAAAAAAGCAAAAAAAAAAAATGTATGTCTGTCTGTCGGCCGGCCGGCCGGCCGTCACAACCGACGAAATCTAGAAAACCGCTGCACGGATTTGAAAAATTTTTTTTTCTAAAAATAGGTTTACTTAATAGGAAGAGCCGAAAGGACGATGTGTTCGATAACTGTACCGGAAGTGTGTCAAAAAAATCGAAAAGGTGTCAAAACAAGGAAATTTGCATATTTTTTGCTTAAAAAACGTTCATTTTAAGTGATTACGAGTAGGAACATTAAATTTGGAGAAATCTTGATGGTCGGGATTGGTATGTGAGACCAAAATCTAGATTATTGCATTATAAGTTTGTCAAAAAAATGTTGTCAAGTGTGTCAAAAGAAAGATTTTTATTTAGTTTTTTACCTAATTTTTTGGAAAAAAAATAAAATTAATTGTTTGTTTGAAATGAAGTTTTATTATTATTATTGAGAATTATGGCATTATAAGTTTGTCAAAAAAATGTTGTCAAGTGTGTCAAAAGAAAGATTTTTATTTATTTTTTTACCCAATTTTTTGGAAAACAAGAAAATTGTTGGTTTGAAATGAAATTTTATTATTATTATTGAGCATTATGGCATCATAAGTTTATCAGAAAAATGTTGTCAAGTGTGTCAAGAGATTTTTAATTAGTTTTTTACCCAATTTTTTGGAAAAAATTAAAATTGTTTCTTTGAAATGAAATTTTATTATTATTATTGAGAATTATGGCATTATAAGTTTGTCAAAACATGTTGTCAAGTGTGTCAAAAGAACGGTTTTTATTTATTTTTTACCCAATTTTTTACAAAAAAATAAAATTAATGATTTGTGACATGATATTTTATTATTATTATAGAGAATTATGGCATTATAAGTTTGTCAAAAAATAATGTCAAGTGTGTCAAAAAATGATTTCATTTATTTTTTTAGCCAATTTTTTGGAAGAAAATGTAGCTGTTTTTATGACGTAAATGTAATTGAAAATGAAATTGGACATGGAAATTTTTGAATTTGTTATAGTTTTGGAAATATTTTTGGAATTTTGAAAAAGTTTGTATTTTTGATTTTGTAATAATTTTTACAATATTTTTAGAATTTCGGCAAAAGTTTTAATTTTTGATTTTGTAAGAATTTTTGGAATATTTTTAGAATTTTGGAAAATTTTTAATTTTTGATATTATGATAATTTTTGGAATTTTGAAAAAATTTTCAATTTTTGATTTTGTAATAATTTTTGCAATATATTTTGAATGTTGGAAAAAGTTTGAATTTTTAAGAATTTTTGAAATATTATTGGAATTTAGAAAAAATTTAAATATTTGATTTTATTCTAATTTTTGGAATATTTTTGGAATTTTGAAAAAGTTTGGTTTTATTTAATTTAACAATATTTTTGGAATTTTGATTATAATTTTCCGGCAACGTATTGATGTTTCGTGTTAGTTTTGTAATAAATTTTTAAACAGAGATAAAAAATACTAGTACTTTAACAAAGAGTTTTGTTTGATATACATCGCTGCCCAAAACTAAAAACCATGTCCTCATAAAAGTTTTTTGCCGAAAACTATATCAAAATCCTTAACCCAGACCGAAGTCTTGATATCTCAGAGCTGTGAGATTTCAGCCCCTCCATATTTTTAATTTTAAATATTTTTGGATTTGTGATGTGTTTAATTTCAAGTGGTAAATTATTGTACTTGGAAAGGCCACGGTACAATATATTATTTTCTGCAGATCCCGTTTTAAAATGCTCTAACACGTAATGTGATTTTCGCCGCGTACCATATGCATGTTGGTCCTGAGCTTGCGTCAGCGCAAAACTATGTTTTATCGTGTTATTAATTACTTTATTGATCAGAAGAAAGAGTTCTCGATCACATAAAAGTTTGAGCGATTGAAATTCTTCAAACAACTTTTCAGTTGAATATCTTGGTGGCGCATTAATTATATATTTTAGGACACGTTTCTGTAAAACCTCTAACTCTTTCATTTTGTACTCAGCACAGCCGCTCCAAATCGGATTGAGGTAGGTCAATCGTGATTGGATATATGCAAAATAAAGCAACATTAAAGATTTTATCGGAAGAACATGCCTTATTCGATTGATTGCAAATATGTATGGTAGCACAGCTTTATTTATTTTATCGATATGGGGTGAACACTTTAAACGGCTATCAATCACCAGTCCCAAGTATGTATAGCTCAATACCCGTTTGATTATAAACGAGTCATAAATCACGGGATTATTATTTAAGACATCTACATCAAAGTGTCTGTTATCGAACACCATATATTGGGTTTTGTCATGGTTTAATGTCAGATGATTTAAATCAAACCACTTTTTAAGTGTCTGTAGATCATGATTCATTTGCAAGAGTAACTCATCAAGTGAATTTGCTGAGTACATTATCAAGCAATCATCTGCGTATAATTGTAAGACTCCCTTTAATTCAATGAATACTATGTCATTTATATATATATTAAATAGAACAGGCCCCAGTATAGATCCTTGAGGAACACCAGCCGTAAGCAGTTTTTCTGAACTAAGGGTATTATTTATTTGTACTAATTGGCGCCTGCTGCTAAGGTAGCTTTGAAATAAACTAATTTGGTTTTGTGTCAACCCAAGCTTTGATAGTTTTATTAAGCATATGTCGGGATCAACCGTATCAAAAGCTCTTTTTAGATTCAAAAAAAGACAACCACAGAACATTCTTTGATCAATGCTTCGACTAATAAAGTCTGTAAAATTAAGACATGCAGCTGTTGTGCTAGAGTTGACTGTAAAGCCAAACTGTTGATTACTTATTATTCTATTTGCAGCTAGAAAATTTTGAATTCTATCTAACAGAATCATTTCAAAGACTTTTGCAAGGGCGTTCAAAACAGAAATTGGTCTATAATTTGCAACATCCGTTTCGTCACCAGACTTATAAACAGGTGTGACTTTTGCAACCTTACAACAGTTTGGAAACACACCATTTTCAAAAGAATCATTTACAAACTTAACCAAAAGTGGACTAATGTAATTGATAGAATATTGAAGAACTTTGGTGGATATTTTATCTATACCAACAGCAGAATTTGAGTTAAGATTTAATAATACTTCTCTCACTTCTGATTCTACAGTTGGGTGAAGATTAAGTTCCTGATTGATGTTATATTTAATATAATCAAAATCGTCCTTGTTAGTCTGCTTAAAACTACCTTTGATAATATTGACG
This sequence comes from Diogma glabrata, assembly GCA_963693315.1. Classification (NCBI taxonomy): domain Eukaryota; kingdom Metazoa; phylum Arthropoda; class Insecta; order Diptera; family Cylindrotomidae; genus Diogma; species Diogma glabrata. Next base: position 34,246,879 of record OY856186.1, on the reverse strand, counting down.
ATATTTACAAAATAACTATTGAACTCTTCAGCAATTTCTTGGTCGTTTGTCACTATATCATTCCCAACTTTTACAGAAGTTATACTTTTATTTTTGCTAGTACGGTTAAAAATTACTTGGTTAAAGTACTTCCATAGTTCCTTTGGTTTACCGATGTTTTTGGTTACAAAATCAAAATTTCTTTCTCGTTTTGCTTTCTTAATTTTACCGGCTACTAAAGCGCATAGTTTTTAATGCTTTTCTGCTAAAAAGTTATCGCTTTTAAATTTATTTTTTAATTTAAAGAATTTTTCTCGCTGTGAGATCAAATCCATTATTTCTGCATTCATCCAGGACGCATGGCCCATTTTGATTTTTTTCTTATGGGTTCGAGTATTGCCAACTACAACTTCCTGGAGCTTGCATGAAAACTCTGAGATATTCGTTGCTTTGAGAATATCAGTCCACCTGGGATCATCAAAAATGTGCTTGTAATCTAATATCTCAAACAAAGTATTGTGCTTTTCGCGAGGAATGCTAATATTTGACACTTGTAAAAAAATTTGTCTATGGTCTGAAATTGGCGTATCTGATGTAGAGACAGCATAAGAGTAAGTCAGCATGTCTGTTATTATATGGTCAATCAGTGTACTAATTCCATTGCTACTTCGAGTTGAATGCTCTTGATTAATTTTATTCAAAAATACATGACCGTAAGATCTAACTAACGTTACATAATTCATAACAATGTTGTCCTCAAAGTCCAATAAATTTATATTAAAATCGCCAATGATAAAATTCTGTTGAAATTCAGTCAAATATTTAGTTAATAGGTGGAAAAAATTGTTTATACTGTTTTTAGGGGATCTATATATTGCAATAACGTTCACATTTCTATCAGTTAATTTAATTCCCAGTGTTTGACAAAAGTCAAAATCCTCTGCAAATACTTTGGCAGCTTTTATATTCGACCTTACAAATATAGCTGTGCCCCCATAACCACCTTCTCTATTTGAGTAGAAACTATTAAATTCTTTTAAATTAAAAAATTTGTTTTCCTCTTCGGTTATCCAAATTTCAGTTAAGACTATTATATCGATGGTACACTGTATACTATTAATTAGTAGCTCCAAATCGTATAATTTATTACGGAGACTTTGTAGGTTCAGATACAAAATAACCAAATCTTCTTTACCGATCATAACAATTTCTTTTGGCTCAAACTCAGTGGTATGCATAATAGAATGACAACAAATTTCGTTGTCAATTTCAATATCTTCACCTAGACCTAACATTAAAAAAAGAAATACAATAAAAATGACAGTAATCACAATAATCAAACACAAAAATGGAAATTTTAGATAAAACGAAAAAATTTGTTTTTTTGTTTTTAGGTTTAAGTATGTTCCGTTCAAATGGATAACAAACACAGGAGTATATTTGGAAGCGTAGCTGCCACGAAAAAATTTTACAAGTTGAATTGAATATTACTACAATTAATTGTGAAGTGTATGCTGTTAGTATAATAAAAAGTTGATCATTATGTATTAATTTTAATTTATAAACAGAAATAGTGAGATGGAAAGAATTTTTGTTATTTAAGTAGCTCTGGATTAATATTGTTTGTTGATAAAAGTTTATTAATGTCATTTTGAGATGATACTCTAAAGACAGGTGCCCTTTCTTCTTTACGAAAGTAAATAACTCCTTTATTAATCCAAAGGAACTTATAGTTGATAAATTTATTAAGCTTACGTGCTATGCCATACAATTTGAGCCTGAAAGGAGTCAAGTGGTCCCTCAAATAGATCTGTTGTTCAGTTGGTAATGTGAAATCAAGCTGACTAGTGTAGACTAATTTTTTCTTTTTCTTTTCTTGCACCTTCTGTTTTTCTTCCTTACTTTTAAATGTTACCATAATCTTTGTTTCAATTTTAGATGACTTATTTTGAATAAACCTATGTTTAATGAACCGACATGTTTCAACTTCTTTAATCGATTCTTTAGAGTCTAATACACAAAGCAATTTTGTTAATACTTCCATTGGAGCAATTGTTTCATTTGGAACACCAGCAATAATCATGTTTCGTTCAATTCGAGTCTGATGTAGATCATCTACCATTGCTTCTAGCTCATTAATACGCTCTTCTTTTAGTTTATTTTCCCCAACAGAACTATGTAATTGTTCTATTAACTCCCTATTATCTGCTACTGCCTTTTGATATGCCAGTTTCATTGTTTCGAATTCCGCATACATGAACTCTTGCGATGTTTTGATATCTCGCATTAATGTTTTCAACTCAGAAAACTCAACCCAACTCAACCTTGGAACGCAGGTTGTTGTCAGACCTAGGTCTTAAAAGTTATTTGTGTGTTGTTGTGACACATATTCTAAACCCTATAACACAGCACTTTTTATATAAAAAAAAAAATTGAAGATGTTACAGAATTATTTTTACTTCACCACAATTTCCAATTTTGTGAAGTTATGCAATCTATAGACAAAAAAATCTTACATATCCCACATTTTAATTTATCTTTTGTTTTGGATCATCCTCAATCTAAATAGCCAAAAAAGGTGTATGCGGGTTGGTGACGTAAACGCATAGGATCTTGTTGACGCTTTAGTATATGATCTACGTTAACTCGAAAATGGAAGATCTGGATTCATTTCAAAAGTGGATAAAATGGCCCAGGAATGAACACCTGTAAGTTTGAATCTTCAATAGCTTCTACTTTTGGCTTTCAACCTGATTGAAACTTGGTTTGTAAGGTTTTAGTACTATTTCCAATATTTCCGCATTTCTGCGTTTATCCATACTGTAGCCTAAAGTTGCAAATCGATGTTCATGAAACGTTAGTAAAAAGTTTCAAACAATATGGAAAAAATAAGCTTTTGGGGTACATTGGACAAAGGATTGGGGGTCCACCATACAATAGGTGGTTTTTGTCACTATATATGTTGGCAGCATACAAAATTCGTTCGTGAATTAATTTTGATGACAGTTTAAAAAATGATGCATATATGTAAGGCAAGAAGCTGATTAGTTTTTGAGCGATATTGAACAAAGTGGGACTCCGAGCACCTGTTTTTGTGGAAGCTGAAAAACATCTTAGGTCTGCTTATGAATTGATCGATGCGGGAAAAAGTACTGGCAATTCTCAAATTCTTTGATAATGCAAACCCAGTCATTTCCATAAGAGATATCTCTTCCAACCTGGCCATTAAAGTTACCAAGAATCATAACGAAGTCGAAGTGTTTGTTTCATAAGCTCTTCTAGTGTTTGTAGAAAGTATTCTACTTGTCGGTGGTCTTAGCTTCAGTAGGGAAACGCACGGCAATAAGAAAAATATCGTTGTATTTACCGCGTACCCGTAGGTACCAGATCCCCTACAGGGATTAATTTTATCACAGTTTCTTGCATGCGTGCACCAACAAGAAAACCAGTTCTAAATTTTTTTCGAGAAGGATGACCACTACAGTATAAAGAATGACTATCCAAATCTTGTTTTCTGATTATTGTCTTTTTTTTTATTCTAAGTTAGGCATGTTTAGTGCTAATTATAATAAATTATTAATTAACGTCTCTGAATATCGGAAGATACCATTCCAACTAGAGATTGGGATTAAATTAGAATAATTTAAGTTTCTCTTAGAAATTTATGAACGCTAACTTTGAAATTTTGAGGATTAAAGCCATCAGCAAAAACCCATGAAGGTAACCGTTCCAGAGATGAGAAACTCTGTTGAAAAACTCACGTTAAAATGCAACAGTTCTGCACCTTTTTATATAAACCGTAAAAGGATGGGCTGCAACATATGCTCTGGTGTTACGCGATAGGTTTGCTAGTTCAGGTAAAATTGATTTAATCTCTGCAGAAGTTCGTTCATCCATAATGTATTTGTAGAAAATTGTCAAATCAGCAACATTTTGTCTGTGCTGTAAAGAATCAAGCTCATTAGTAAGAGTTGAGTTGAGAATCAGTTTAATAGCTCAAGGCACTTCAAATTACTATAATAAGCTCCACCCCATATGTGAGAACAGTACTCTATGCAGGGACGTATAAATGATTTGTTAATTAGTAGAAGCTGTTCGCTATTAAAAAATTTAAGACATCGTCCCAAAAAAGCCCAGTTTTTGAGCAGTGTTCTTAGCTAGGTAAAAATATAGGCTATCTAATTTCTATCAGAGCAATGATATCAATGCTATACCTCTCAGCCTCTGTTTTTAGACTTATTAGATTATCAGAAGAGCTCAAGCTGCGCCCATTTTCGATTCGGTAGTCTGGTCTTTTTTCACGTCCAGGTAAAATTTTGGAGTTTTGTCCGGCTTTGTTATTCTTTTCCTGATTTCCAAATTTAACAAAAAATTTTTTACGGGGTGAATATGTAAACCTCAGGTCCAACCCAAGACGCCCACTCCAAGCCACTCCTAACATGGAGAACAGACGCTTGGGTCGCATTGGTTTTAAGGCACCAATTGGTTTGAACAATCATTGACCAAGCAATTTTTACTCTGCTTGTCTCCGATAAACCTTATTTAGAATACTCAAGAAGCACGGCGTGGACGTCGAATTTCAGATTTCGCTACCTTCATAATTTTATTTGATATATAAAGATGAAATTCTCACATTACTCAAAATCCAAATTATGTTTGGCACTAATAAATTTGATAAATTTTTATAAAATTCTTGAAAAAACATCTTTAAAAATAACGTTTTGTACAATCGGTGTACACTTACGGAGTAAAAAGTATAATCAATAATTTTGAAAAAAAAAACAACAAATAGGATTTGTTAAAAAACTGTAAAAGTTGATGTAAAATGATGAAATATTGACAATCAATAGCTCAATATAGATATTTTTTATAATATTGATCCGATCCTTCTAATAGTAAAAGTTATATTGATGGGTAGCAACCCTAGTTTTGTTTATTAAATATAAAAATATATATGATTGTTGCTAGGAATGGTGATAGATGTGAAAGGCAGCCTATAAATTTTAAGGATTTTAGGCTACAAATTATGAAATTTTAATTTGCCATGCTACAATAATTGAAAGATATAATAATAATGATATTTCATAGTTTTAAGTTTTCACTTCTGTCGGCATGACTGCCTGGTTTTTTTATTTGTAGATAAGAATTAAACCGATGTAACAAAACCGATGTATCAAAAATAAAATAAATAAAAACAACTTTCTTTTCCACTTTTAAATTTTTCTTAATTTTACAGTCTTAATTTTATTTCACAAAGAATAGTCTATTTTGAAACATAAAAAATTCTATTTCTTATAAAAAATTCTATAATGTATCAAAAATCAAATGGACTCTTCACTGTAACAAGCTCTGGTTTTCAAAGTAATTTATATAAGTAATAAGCAAACATAGTCTGTGGAGTAAAATAATTTGAAATTTAAGGTAACATTCCCTGCGCCCAAAGATATTGTAGATTCTTAATACTTTAGAACTATATCATTATGGATTTACAAAAATTAAACACAGACATTATCATCACAATAATGCTAACCAAATTTTTTGATGCACCACCCTTACATACTGTATCAGCTATTGCTTCATCAACGTTTTTCTTCATAATTCTATAATTTATTTCATCTGGATTTAATTTACCATAGAAAAACATTGGTACGTTATCGACAAGAACCCATAATGTGTTATTACTATCAACTTTAACATCACCTGGAAACGGATATGTATTCACATCAGAATCAATAATGCCTACATTTGCTTCATTATATTTTGATTTTGTATTCCAACATCCAACCCCATGTTTGTTAAAAAGAGAAAAGAATATAATTCCTGAATCTTTATGGAGATATTGTCCACTCGCTTGTCCATTTAAACCACGATCTCCTACTAACTTAAATTTTCCGTAAAACGACGAATCGACTTTTAACAATGAATTGTTTCTATTTTGCAAAACTTTGTTGGAGACCACAAACTCTTTTGTTGATATTAAAGGATGAAAGTACACATCTCGTGATCTGAAATATATATTAAAAATGTAATTATTTTCGATCACCAACAACATAATTCTTACCCATCTGCTTTTGTATTTCCGAGTGCTAGAGAAAAAACGCCATCTCTCCATTGATAATCAAATCCAAATTTATGAAAAGTTCCAGATAATGGGTCTGGATTGAAATATATATGAGATACTCTCCAGGATAATTTTTCTTCGAACGAATAAACAAGAAGAGCGTTGCCCTTAAGATCGGAAACGTAACCATATGACTTATTGCATTCTGTTTTATTCGAATCAACTGTCTAAAACCAAAAAGAAGTTTAACGAATTGTTGTGTAATGATGTTTTACAGTTACCTACCAAGTACCCTAAGTAAGAATTATCATTTAATTCTGAAGCAGAAAAAAAGTGTCGTCTTATAAGAGTATCCGTTTTTAGATCAAAAATAAGCAAAGATGGTCCTAAAACTTGCCTTTTTAAAGAGAAATTATCTTCTAAACCTGTGTCGATAATCCATAGACGATCACACTCATCAACACGAAGCCGAAATGAAGATATAATCGTTGAACTGTCCTTAAATTCCTCATTCGACTTTTCTGGATATTTAGGATTTCCGATTTCCGTTTGACATATTGATTTTGATTCAACTTTATCTGGAAGTGTGTTTGCTTCCCATGATGGATATGGATGAAGCAGTGGTGATGTTGGTGTTTCAGTGTTTGTAATGGTTATATAATTAACTGTTGATGCCACGCCTGAGCGCCATCTATTCATTAAATCAAAATTATTATTTATTTAAATAAATTGATTAAATTAAAAAAATAGCCATTAAACTCGGTATACTGATTGAACTAAGATAATAAAATTTTTGGTTGCCTACATCTTACAAATTAATTTAACTGTATAAACACCATTTATAGATAAACTTTGACCATTCAGTTGTTTATATTTTTCACTAAAATCTTAACTTACCGAATTTTTAATAAAATGAAATAAGCCAAAAAATCCCAAAATTATGTTTGATATTTATTGTACCGAGATCAAAATCAAGCTATATTTTAGTACTGTTTGCTGGATGTACTTAAGTAACAGGATAAAACTTTTTGTGAGATTTAATAGCTGTTTTCAATTTTTACAGCTGAGATAACAAAAACTATATTTAAAAAATATATTTTACCTTGGTATTGCCAGAAAAATTTTATCATTCCATCGATCCATGCCTAGGGCAAGATTATTGGCCGGGATATAACGTTTACTGGCAATAGCAGCTGACTTTGCTTCAGGTGATTCCCAATCAAATTCTAATACCTTCCATTGAAATGCTGTTTCTAATTTAACACAATTTATTTTATTAATTAAAATCACAATTATTGCCAAACTTAAAACTAATTTATAATTCATTTCAACTAATTTTAATTTAAATATTTACAAAAATTATTTGGAAGAATAATAACATTGTACATTCAAAGCAAAAGATAGACTATTTTACTTAAGCTATTTTGTTATCATTATTCAGCATTTATAATTACATTCGGATTATAATAACTAATATTGTCGTATAACTTAATGTTAAATCGTAAACAACAGATAATAATATAATTTGCCAATGTCAGAACGCAAACGTGGTACTTTGGAGTACTTGACATACAGAAGAAACAAAAAATCAAAATATCTGACCAATCCAACCCTATTGTTGCTTTAAATGACAAGGGCAACAAACGAATTATAAAATCGTGCCTTTAAATTAATCTTAAAGTCTTAAATATCATCTCATTTTGTATATAAGATTGTTGTGTCATACTTTCCCGGGTGCTTTAGAAATATCAAAAGTCACCCCGAAAGCTTAAGGTTTTCATCAGTTTTGTTTTGGTTAAACCAGGAAAACATTTTTTTCTAATTTTCATTCCTTTTTTGCATTAATTCCAAAGCCATAGATCAGCCTTCGGAACGACCAATCCATTATGATCAAAACTACGTATACCTTCGTGTGTTATTTCTGAAAAATTAAGAGCAACAATGTTTGGGTCTAGCCGAATAAGACAATTATGTTTCCAAGGAAACCATTAAAAAATCTCCATTTTTGTAATCTCAAACAAAACGAAGATTAGATTTAAACTGTTTAGAGATTTTTATGTTTTGTCACGCTGAGTTGCAGTTTAAAATAATAACAAAAAACATTTTAATAATAAAGTAAATGAAAAGTTATTAACATATCAGCTACGTCAATGACTTGATCCGTTCCTGAGTAAATACTATTTAGCAAAATGACTTACTGATGACATAAGAATTGTTTAACGGTTATTCAGGCACTTGTGTCATAACTACGCCGCTATCACACATCTCACGGTCCGGTCTTCACTTGTAGCTAATTCCGGCTATTTATCAGTCTAGGGGTGAGTTTTATTAATGCTGCCACGTAACGCCTAAGTTAATACTAAATTGAGTTATCTTCATCCATGACACAAGAAGAATAAACATTCTGTGCCTTCAACAAACAAGAAAAACTTAAGCTAACACTTCTTGCTAAAGATATTGTTGATGCTCAACATTTTATTACTATCCCATTATAAGTATTTACAAAAATTAAGGAACGAAATTATCATAACAATAATGCTAACAAAATTTTTTGATGCACCACCCTTACATACTGTATCAGCTATTGCTTCATCAACGTTTTTCTTCATAATTCTATAATTTATTTCATTTGGATTTAATTCGCTATAGAAAAACATTGGTACGTTATCGACCAAAACCCATAATGTGTTATTACTATCAATTTTAACATCACTTGGAAACGGATATGTATTCACATCAGAATCAATTATTCCTACATTTGTTTCGGTATATTTTGATCTAGTATTCCAACATCCAATCCCATGTTTGTTAAAAAGAGAAAAGAATATAATTCCTGAATCTTTATGGAGATATTGTCCACTCGCTTGTCCATTTAAACCACGATCTCCTACTAACTTAAATTCCTCGTAAAACGACGAATCAATGTTTAACGAAGAATATGTTCTATTTTGTAAGACTTTGTTGGAGACTACAAACTCTTTTGTTGATACTAAAGGATGAAAGTATACATCTCGTGATCTGAAATATATTAAAAATGTAATTATTTTCGATCACTAACAACATAATACCTACCCATCTGCTTTTGTTGTTCCAAGTGCTAGAGAAAAAACACCATCGTGCCATTGATAATCAAATCCAAACTTATGGAAAGATCCAGATAATGGGTCTGGGTAGAAATATATATGAGATACTTTCCATGATAATTCTTCTTCGAACGAATAAACAAGAATAGCGTTACCATTAAGATCAGAAACATAACCATATGACTTATTGCATTCTGTTTTATTCGAATCAACTGTCTAAAACTAAAAAGCTTAGTGGATTTTTTTGTTAATACGTTTTATAGTTACCTACCAAGTACCCTAGGAAAGAATTAGCGTTTAAATCTGAAGCAGAAAAAAAGTGTCTTCTTATAAGAGTATCCGTTTTTAGATCAAAAAGCACCAAAGATGGTCCTAAAACTTGCCTTTTTAATGAGAACTTATCTTCTAAACCTGTGTCGATAATCCATAAACGATCACACTCATCAACACGAAGCCGAAATGCAGATATAATCGTTGACTTGTCTTTAAATTCCTCATTTGACTTTTCTGGATATCTAGGATTTCCGATTTCCGTTTGACATGTTGATTTTGATTCAACTTTGTCTGGCAGTGTATTTGCTTCCTACGATGGATATGGATGAAGCAGTGGTGATGTTGCTGTTTCAGTGTTTATAATGGTTATATAATTAACTGTTGATGCAACGCCTGTGCGCCATCTATTCATTAAATCAATATTATAATTTATATAAATAAATTGATCATATTAAACAAAAACATCTGTTAAGCTCGATATACTGATTGAACTAAGATAAATAATGATTTTAATCTCCAAACCTTACAGATTAATTATATTGTTTAGACACTATCTAAGAATTTTAACTTAAACTATAACAGTTCTCTATAACATTACAAAATTTAGCTCATTGATATTTATTGTACTAAGCTTATAAATATCAAGCTTTATAGTTTAGTATTTTCTGGTTAATTTTATGGATACGAAAATTTTTTAAGAAATAGATTTTACCTTGGTATTGCAATGAAAACTTTATCATTCCATCGATCTATACCTAATGCAAAATTATTCTCCGGAACATAACGTTTACTGGCAATAGCAACGGCCTTTGCCTCAGACGATTCCCAATCAAATTCCAATACCTTCCATTGAAATGCTGTATCTAATTTAACACAATTTATTTGATTTCTTAGAACCACAATTATTGCCAAACTTAAAACTAATTTATTATTCATTTCATTTAATTTTAAAACTTAATACGAAGAATAATATTATTTTGATTGTAAAGCAAAAGATAGACTATTTTACCTTAGGAAATTGTTTTATTCACTGTCCAGAATTTATCATTACTTAGATAAGAGTTGATAATTGCTATTGTAGTATTTATTGTCATAAGACATAAATAGATTACCCATCACTGAAAAAAATATGGCATTTAAATTTAACATTTTGCAAATGTTATTTGGAAAAATATTACAAAACATAACTTATTTCTTATAAATCAACATAAAAATTAAAAGTCGGACAAGTGCAAATAAAATTCGCTCGCCAAGGGTTCCGTGAATGGAATAGAACACAATATCAAAAATAAATGACATAAAGTTATGTTGTAAAGTCTTTATATGGCCAGACTATGGACGCATAACAGAATAAATGTTTAATCGTAGACGTCAATAGTAAATGTCAATCACTTCTACATTGATCAAAAATGACACAAAAATTGTTACTTGAGCTTAAATCTTATCCATAGTTGTTTATGTTAACTAAAGAAAGATTTAACCAGCTTTTTAATGGTTTAAATTGAGAATATTTTTCCTATAAATCAGAGTCAAAATTTAGGGTGGTGGTGGTATACATATACTTAAAATAAAACTTAACTAAAAAACTGTGCTTTAAAAACTTAACATTAACTAAAAAACTGTGCATCGCAAAATTCTAAAAAATATTGCAATGTTTCTTAAATTAAGTGCCCTTTCAAATGGCACCCCACTCGCTTGGGTCAAAAAAGTTTTTTTTTACCCTCCTTACACCCATCCCTTAAACACACAGAAATATAATTATTTGGGAGTTTGCTATAGTTTTCGTTCAAAATATAGCAAACTTCCTGTCTCTGTGAATTTTTTCAATTTTTTCTGTCTATCAGAGTAGAAACGTAGGGGGAGCACGGTTTGAAAGTTTTACTTTTTTGACAATAACTTAAAAACTGTTCACAGCGAAATTCTAAAAAAAAGTGCGTTATTTCTTAAATTAGGTGCTCTTTCAAATGCACCCCAATCGCTTGGGTCAGAAAAAGTTTTTTTTACCCTCCTTACACCCATCCCTTAAACACACAGAAATATAATTATTTGAGAGTTTGCTATAATTTTCGTTCAAAATATAGCAAACTTCCTGTCTCTATGAATTTTTTCAATTTTTTCTGTCTTTCAGTGACGAAACGTAGGGGGGGGGGCGGTCTGAAATTTGCACATTTTTTAGAATAACTCAAATTCTGTGCACCGCAAAATTTAAAAAAAAACTGCAATATTTCTTAAATTTGGTGCTCTTTCAAATGACACCCTACTCGTTTAGGTCTTTTTTTTCACCCTTCCCCAACCCAATCCCTTGAAAGCACAAAAATATATTTATTTGAGACTTCGCTATAATTTTCGTTCAGACTTTATCAAACTTCCTGTCTCTGTGAATTTTTTCAAATTTTTCTGTTAATAACAAAATCAAAAATTAAACCTTTTTCAAAAATTCTTAAAATATGGTAAAAATTATAATGAAATCAAAAGTACAAATTTTTTTCCAAATTCCAAAAATTTTCTAAAAATTATAATAAAATCAAAAATTTTAATTTTTTCAAAACTCTAAAAATATTGCAAAAATACTTACAAAATGAAAACTTGAAACTTTTTTCAAAATTCTAAAAATATTGCAAAAATTTTAACAAAATTGAAATTCCAACTTTTTTCAAATTCTTAAAATATTCCGAAAATTCAAAAATCAAAAATTGAAACTTTTTTTAAAATTCCAAAAATATTGCAAAAATTCACAAATTTTTCCGAAATTGTAAATATATTGCAACAATTATAACAAAATAAAAAACACAAACTTTTTTCAAAATTCCAAAAATTATAAGAAATTCAAAAATTTCCATGTCCTATTCGTTTCATGCCATACATATAATCAATTTCATTTTTTCCCAAAAAATTGGATAAAAAAATGAAAATCCTTCTTTTGACACACTTGACAACTTTTTTTTTGACAAACTTATAATGCGATAATCTAGTTTTTGGTGTCACATACCAATCTCGACCTTCAAGATTTCTCCAAATTCAATGTTCCTACTCATAGTCACTTAAAATGAACGTTTTTAAGCCAAAAATATGCAAATTTCCTTGCTTTGACACACTTGAAGATTTTTTTGACACACTTCCGGTACAGTCATAGAACACATCGTCCTTTCGGCTCTTAACATTGAGTATACCTATTTTTGTATTTTATATTTTTTCTTATAATTTTTCAAATCCCTCTAGCGGTTTTCTAAATTACATCGACTGTGAGTCCTAAAACGTTGAGAAATTTCAAACAAAGTGGAGGTAAGAAGACCATTTGGCATGGTCCAAATTACACTGTTCATGAAATAATTCTGGTGTACTAATTTCTTTAATTTCTTTATTGTAATGTGCCTAGGGCCAGTGGCGGTTTTAAGCACAGGCAAACCATGCATTTGCCGGTGTCCTCGCATTTTTTTTTCTTAGTACAAGTAATATAAAAACTTTTTCTTAGTACAATAAGTATAAACAACGAAACTCATTTATTAAAATTCAATATAATGTATCCGTACAGTATTTTTATAAACAGTATTATTATAAAATATTTAATTTTACATATACATCTATTATTATGTATGTGGCAATTTTTTTTGCGTTATACATAATGCCTGGCGAGAGTACGCGGTTTCTAGTCTCATATACATAAACGAAATTTGAAATTTTTTCTAAGCCTACTAGATTTTTTTTTAACATTTCACAGTTATTATATTTTTGTTTTTATATTGCTGAAACCAAAGCAAAGATTAAACATATTCTGCTGAGTATCCTAACAAATTGTATCCTAACTTTGTATCCTAACAAATTAATAAAACACCTAATCAACAAATTTGAAAATAAAACTGAAAGATCCAACATTACCACAAAGACCAATTATAAAGGTCTAACCTACACTCCACATATGGCGGAAAATTTAACAAAACTGCTAACAAATTATGACAATACTTTGCAAATTGGCTTCAAAGCTTGTTCAACGGTATCCCGAATTCTTCGTCCGTTACATCCTCCTTTGGACAACATAGAGATATCTGTGTGGTTATTTTGTAGCGTTATCTCACTAGGTGAGATAAAAAGTGAGATAAAATATTTGTCTTTGATCGATTATATTGGATAAAAGAAATCATTTAAACATAATTTTTTTATCTCACTATTTATCTCACCTAGTGAGATAACGCTACAAAATAACCACCCTGGTGTAATATATGCTATAAATTGCAAGGATTGCACTAGTATTTATGTTGGCCAGGCCTGAAACTCAAAAACAGATTAAAACAGCATAAAAATGACAGCTCATCTAAAATAGACAAACAAAAACAAACAGCAGCAGCACAACATACAAAAAATTTGCACCATACATTTGATTTTGATAACACAAAAATATTAGCGGTGGCGAAGTATTTACCTAAACGTCTAACTATTAAGTCTTTATATATACACCTAATTCTGTTTTTACACGACAGATTGGTTCCAGAGAAAGACGTGTAAAAAAAATTCGTGTAAAAATATACATTGTATATATGAAAAAATGGAGGATTGGTTCCACTCTCGAGAAATTAGTACAAAAAAATATGGAACACGCTGTTGCATTGACTGATACCACGATCAGTTCTGAAAATACAGTACGCTTATATATATTTTTCAATTGATGGCTAGCTGTTGCCATAAATTAGCTATAACTTTAGAAAAATTTGTTAAATAAAAGTAGAACTTCAATAATTTTATCGAAAGTCGCAAGCCAAAAATTAGGATGCAGAACTATTGTGAGTTTTTAACACTTCACCGCTTCACAATTACATAATTTTGCTGCTGATCCAATTTCAGTAATCAGGCCCAAAACGAAAATAAAATTCAAAAAAGTCGGTCAAGTGCGAATAAAATTCGCTCACCGAGGGTTCCGTAAACGTAAAAGAACATAGTATCAAAAATAACTAACAAAGTTGTGTTGTATGTAGTCTTTCTATTGCCAAATCATAAGAACATACAAAATGTATATTTCCTCTTAAACGTTAAACGATTTTACCGTCTGCGCAATCAGCTTCCATTTATTTCGTTCCATGACTAGTTAACCCCAGTTTGGACATCCTGTATCACGAAGGTCTTGTATGATGTCATCACGTCAACGTTGTCTGGCTCTACCTCTCCAACAAACACCAGCTGGTTGTTGTTGAGATGCTTGTTTTATCATTCTATCTAGTAGAGCTCTTTCTACATGACCAAATCATCTAATCAGGTTGGATTTAATGAATCCAATTACGTCGCAGCTACAAAGGAGCTGTCTTTCGAGATTCATATTCGGATTATTTACTAATTTTCAGCTAATTTGCATAAAACATAAAATTTTTCACATGACCTTCCTCTCGAATGTTGAAAGAATTCTACAGTCGGTGCAGTTCAGTGTCCAGCTTTCACTTCTGAAGGTAGGCACAGGTCGAATTAATGCTTTGTAAAGTGCGAACGCGACAGATATTTTAATCGCAGAAGTTTTAAGTATGCGTGGAAAACTCTCTATGCGGCAGTGACAAGGGCTTTGATACATGCCATGCATGTCATTTGACGATGTTTGTACAGACCCAAGATATTTGAATCCAGATTTCCGGGAGTTATGTTCCTAGATTAGAAGTTGTTAGAAGTTTAGTTTTGCCAGTGTTGATGCATGATTTAAGACGTTTATCATTTCTTTTAAGCGGTGAGCTGATCCCTAATATCCATTGTTCTACGTCCGAGAAGCGCAATATCATCTGCGTAGCCAAGAATTTGCTTCTTTTTCTTATCGCGTTCTCCAGCGCCAAATTAAATAGTACGGGCGCAAGTGCATCACCTTGTCGAACACCTGATGTTATATCGAAAGGACCAAAACCTGTTGTTGTCGTGGATGATACTCTCATATGCTTGCTTGAAATCAACTTAGAGCTGGTGGATGCTGATGTTGTACTCCCAACATTTTTTTCCAGAATCATCCTTCCTTAAAGTAAAACATTGATCTACGGTTGAAATGTTGGAATGAAAACCACACCGATAGTCACCGATGATCGAATTGGCAAACGGGATGCGTCGAACAAGCATAAAATTTGCTAATATTTTATATGCAGTGAGCAGCATTGTGATGTCACGATAATTCGCACATTTTAGACGGTTACCTATCTTAAGTAGCGGAACAATGAGAGCTGTTTTTCACTCAGCAGGTAGTTCTTCTTTATCCCAGATCACAAAAACTAGATCGTATATTTTAGTATACTATCTTATACTTTGTAATCGTATACTTTAAATGGTTCTGCGCAGATCCATCGATACCTGGTGATATGCCTTTTTTTATTTTTAATGGCAGCTTCCACTTCTTCTATTGCTGATTAAGGGACAAAAATCTCGTCTCTTGACGGAGCAATTGCTCGAACAGGATCAATTTCATTCGTCCTATTCAGTAGGCTTGGAAAGTGGGAGCGCTATACTGCCAGCACATCACGTTCATTTGTCGTAAGTTCGTTGTTTCCGTTTTTTATGACTGACGATCTTGGGTGGAATCTTTTGTCAGATTTTGCGCATTGGCAAAACACTTTTTCGAATTTCCATTAGCTGCCTGTTGGTTGTTGTTTTCGATACAACTCTTCATATGTTCGCGTTTCTTTTCCGTAGAAGTTTTGCTGAGGATTTCTTGGCGCATAGATAATGATCGGTGTCCATATCAGTACCTCTGTATAATAAAACGGCAGTAGTTACACTTGTAAAGTGTCTCTTTGAGAACACTTACTCGATTTGATTTTCCGTTCTTCCGTCATATGATTATCACGTTGCCTTGTAGATTTTCTTGTGAGGGTAGAAAGTGTTTGAAATAACTAGATCATATATCATAGCCAGTTCAGATGTTAGGGCCGATATGTGTTTTAAGTTCTGCACTTCTACCAATTTGTGTATTGAACCTACCACGATTTTTATAACGTGCTGCAGAATATTATTGATGACTTCTTCGAGTTCAAGGAATAACAGGTCTTTTAGGTCATCTGCTTTGTCTTCAGTAGGTACATGAACATTGACGATCGTTACATTAAATTATTGCGTGAGGATTCTTAGTGTGCATATCTGCATATTAATTGGGCAGAAGCCGATGAGATGTTGATACACGCGATCAAGTATGAGAAAACCAACTCCAAAATTCCCTTCATTTTGATGACTGCAATAGTTAAAAGTGTATCCTTTGGCTGTTTCATAGATTTTACTGCCTAGTCATCTTAGTTCTTGTGATGCCACTATATCCAGTGTGTAGCTATCGATTTGGTTTGTGAATTTTAGGAGATCACCTGGTCCTAAGGCTTATTACTTTTCAGGGTCCGATTGTTAAATCGTAGTTCAGGTACAGTTTCCGAGGAAAGCGTACCGAGTTCATAACAAATAATTTTTTTTACGGAAATGGGAGATTAGCTTTCGCCCAACCCAAATTTTCATGAATTGGTCCGTTCAGATCTTTAGGTTACCAGGAAAACGTTTTTTCACGTTTATATATCAAACCGCTTGATTAAAGACAGACGCCAGCTCCAAGCCAGGCTTACATGGAGAACAGATGCTTGAGTTGCATTGATTTTACGGCGTCAATGACTCGCCATGGTGTAGAATGATTGCATATTAGCAGTATATACTTATATACAACAATATTTTTCTTATTGCCGTGCATGCACGTCAATATGCAAAGCTGATTAGCTTGGCAACGCCCCTACATGGAACATGAACGCCAAAAAAACAAAATTAAACAAAAAAAAAGAGAGATTCAATTTTACCAGCCTGTAAATGGTTTATATTGAAACACCACTATCAGTTCAAATAAAATTACAAATTATCGATTAAAATATAATAAGTGACAATAACTCAAAACTGTGCACTTCACAATTATGTAAAAGTTGCTATATTTTTTAAAGCAAGTGCAAGTCTTTCAAATGACAGCCAGTTTAAGTCACACAAGATTTTTTCACCCTTCCCCATTTCCATCCCCTCAAAACACAGAAATATAACAATTTATAAAACTTTCTTCCTTTTCTGATTCTGATTCGTATCATGGATCGTACAATAATGAATAGAGAGTAAAAATGTAAATATGTACTTACTGTATTTCTGCTCCACCTTTTAGTTTTATTTTTTTGTGCAAATGTATTGTAGTATGAGCCGGCTTTTAAAAATATATATGGTACAACAAAAGAAATTTTTTTTCTTGAAAAATCGGATCAACGGACGAAAAAATTTAAATTTAAAGGTTTAGTCGATTCGTGTTATTTCAAAAAATTTCGTGCATAAACAAAATTAATTTTTTCCTCCAACTCGTGCTATTTCAAATTCGTGTATAATAAATTCGTTCAAAAACAGAACTGAGTGTATATAAAAACAAAGAGTTGGCGGTAAATCAAAGATCGGATATTGATAATATCAACCCGGTATATGCTCAGTTGTTGCAGCATATGAAATAATATACAGGTTATAATAATTCGATTTTCATACACAATTTACCTGTGATGATCAATATGACATCTATATTTCGACTTACATTACCATTTCGTTTTAATTAATATAGTTTTAGTTAAGAAGCAAACCAGTTCAATTTTTATTGTAGTTATTTTAATTATTTTACCAACCAGACAATTTTTAATTTAATTTAATTTTTTTTTCTTTTTATTTTACTTTTTCTGTTTTAATTAGAATTTCCTATCATCCTTTGTTAGTTTTACTTTTACTTTGTTATATGTTGTTGATGTGGTAAATTGTTTAATTATTATTGTTAGCCTATTTTAATTTTAATTGTTTTCATTGTAGTGCTGAGGAAGACCCCAAATAAGGGTTGAAATATTTAAATAAAATAAATTAATTTAAAAAATTGATCTATTGATTGGATAAATATTATTTTAATAATTTGTCAAATACCTGGAAATAAATTTATATTTTTTAATTTCTATAATTATAATAATTATCAATAATTGAATTATTTAATAAAAAAAATATATTTTTGAAATATTTTTGTGTTTAATTATATCACTGATATAATGTTGATTCAAAATTTTCTTATGAACATTTTCAGCTTTTACTTCATCAATTTTTAATTCATATTTTAACATTTTAAATATGAAATTTCAATATCAAATTGCAAGGAAAATGTTATTTTTACGTTATCGAAAAAATATGAAAATTAACATTGAAAATTAACATGATATGATATTTTAAATGTTGGCTGAAAATTATAACTCGAAAATGTTATTTTTACGTAGCTTTTAACATTTTTTTTTCAGTGAATAACTTAATGTCCAAACGCAAACGTGGTACTTTGGAGTAGTTAACATACAAAACGAAACGAATAATCGAAATGTCTGACCAATCTGTTCTGAATCACATGTTATAAGAATAACATAATGTTATGACACAACAAACAAAGTATTAAAATATGAAGGGACTCTGAGATCTGATATTAAGGCTCTGAGATATTAAAACTTCGGACTGGGTTAAGGATTTTTATATAATTTTCGGCAAAAAACTTTAATGAGGACATTGTTTTTAGTTTTGGGCAGCGATGTATATCAAACATAACTCTTTGTTAAAGTACAAGTATTTTCCCTGTTTAGATATTTATTACAAAACTAACACGAAACATCTATATGTACGTTGCCGAAAAATTATCACAGATCAAACAAAAAGTAAAATCTATTATTTTTAGTTGTGCTAAATTTTATAAAATGAATGAAAATAATTACGAGAGTATTTTACATTTATTGTGTTATTTCCAGTGATTTTATAATAGTGATAATTCAACTCACTAAATAAAGTTTCAATAAGGTCCAATAAAAACGCTTCATTTACTATTTTTTAACAAATCAAAACAATTTGTTTCGATTATTTTTTTCTGGTAGGAAGGAACAGCGAATATTTTCGAATATTTTCCGCCTACTTAATATATTAATTTAAAACAAAAATTCACATACAAAATTATGTGAAAATGCAATTTGCAAATAGGAAAAATGTCCGTTTTCATTCATAAATGATTGCATGTTTATGTTTATTTGTCAAAAATAAATTACGAATTTATAACATTTATGCGCCTACTAAGATGAAATAATATTTTATTATGTATGATTATGTTGTATGAAATAATGTTACTATTTCTGTTCGTTAAATTGTCTGCTAAATACAACTCGTCACCAAATCATTAGTCGATTATTTTTCAACATTACCACTCATGCCATTTGAGGTTAAAAATTTACTAAATAAATACCTCAAATGACATTCGTAATAATGATTATGAAAAATAATCGACTATTATTTGACGACTCGTGATATTATATATGAATATTTTATTATTTTATAATGCCCATGTGCAAATATTTAAGTTATGTATACATCCTGAAAGTATATTATGAAAACTAGCTGGCGACCAACTTTTCATTATTGGGTAGTTTATTTTTAATAGATAAAAGATCAAAATTTATATGTTTGGTTAGAATCAAATCTTAATCTGTCATTTTTCTTATTTCTTTTTATATAGTCGCAGGGAGGGAGCACCTATTATTTTTTTGTGGTAGGTTTTTTTGTTATAGATTTAAAAGAAACTGGCAATAATTGTACAATTTTGAATCAAATGAAAAATTTACGCACGTCTTTGGGAAGACAAACCGGTTTCTCTCTGAAAGAAATATAGGAAAACAAACAAACAAAAAAACGATTTGGCATAAGAGCAGTCACGTTTAATATTAGTTATGGTGGTCGGTTGGTTTTACATTTGTCATAGCATCTAAGTAATTGAATGTTTATTGTTTTATTGTTCGTATTTATGAAGGTATAATATTTTTAAGAATAACTTTTTGTATATATAACTATATTGCAATAAACTCTAAAATTTAGTTTTGATATATACTACTGTCGATGAAAGCATAGCTTTCGATATACTTATAAGTAAAAAAAAACTATTAGCAAACAAGAAATTGGCGTTTTTATTTTAATTTATTGGTGAAATTTACATTACACATGATGACAGATTCTTTTTTATATACCAGCACTCGTAATCTTAAGATTAAAATTAGTACAAATAACGGTTAGTTAAGATAAAGAAGTTAAATAATTTTCAAGTAAAAAAAATACTCAACATTTTATTATACTATACCGAGTGTCTTTGTGCACCATCGTGTGGATTACATACAGTATCAGATATTGCTTCATTAACGTTTTTCTTCATAATTCTATAATTAATTTCATTTGGATTCAATTTACCATAAAAGAGTGTTGGAACATTATTGACAAGAACCCATAATGTGTTATTACTATCAACTTTGACATCACTTGGAAACGGATATGTATTTATATCAGAATCAATTATTCCTATAGTTTCTTCGCTATACGGTGTATTGACATTCCAACATCCGACTCCGTGTTTGTTAAATAGAGAGAAAAACAAAACGCCCGAATCTTTGTGTAGATATTGTCCACTTGCTTGTCCATTCAAACCACGATCTCCAACTAACTTAAATGCACCGTAAAACGACGAATCTATGTTTGACGAAGAATATGTTCTATTTTGTAAGACTTTGTTGGACACGACAAACTCTTTTGTTGATACTAAAGGATGAAAGTATACATCTCGTGATCTGAAATTTATTTAAAATTTGTAACTATTTTCTATCACAAACAAAATAATACCTACCCATCCGCTTTTGTTGTTCCGAGTGCTAGCGAAAAAATTCCATCTCTCCATTGATAATCAAATCCAAATTTATGGAAAGTTCCAGATAATGGGTCTGGATTGAAATATATATGAGACACTTTCCATGATAATTCTTCCTCAAACGAATAAATATGAAGAGCGTTACCAGAAATATCAGAAACATAACCATATGATCTACTGCATTCTTTTTCATTCGAATCAACTGTCTACATAAAAACAAGTTTAGGGAAATATTTTAAAGCCATGTTCGACAGTCACCTACCAAGTAATGGAAATTTGTATTAGCATTTAAATCTGAAGCAGGAAAAAAGTGTCGTCTTATAAGAGTATCCGTTTTTAGATCAAAAATTAGAAGAGATGGTCCAAGGACTTGCCTTCTTAAAGAGAACTTATCCTCTAAACCTGTATCGATAATCCATAAACGGTCACACTCATCAACACGAAGCCGAAATGAAGATATAATCGTTGACTTGTATTTATATTCCTCATTCGATTTCTCTGGATATCTAGGATTGCCGATTTCCGTTTGACATGTTGATTTTGATTCAACTTTATCTGGAATAGTATTTGCTTCCCATGATGGATATGGATGGAGAAGAGGTGATGTTATTTCATTATTTGTGATTGTGAAATAGTTGACTGTCGACGCAACACCTGTTCGCCATCTATTCATTAAATCAAAATTATTTTCTTTTTAAGCAATTAGAAAATTTCTTAATTGTTGATGAACTACTTAAAGTGTTATTCTAATGAAAATTTTTTTAATTGAAAGACTTCTTATACACTTTAAAAATATTTTATTTTTCTTAATATATTTTCTGTCTCTAAGGGTTAGAATTATTATTCTTGTTGTTTTCTAACGAGATTGATTTGCTTGTTTTTTTTTTTCGAAAAAAGTTAGGTTAGTTTCTCGAACCGCACTTGAACCAAAAAATTTGGGCGCTCAACTTGAACCCTGGCTTAAGCTCATACTCGCGACTAATCCGCTATTGTACAACGCGTAACTGAACAGAATCTCAGGTTTAGCATAATTTCAGCTTGAACCTCGGCTGAACTGCAATTGTACAACCGGCCCTAAGAGACATTCTTCAGAGAATGAATTCTGATTTCTATAATTTTAGACACAACCCACCAAAAATCACAATGTCATTATAATAGTCAACAACCTTCCAAAATATTCATTAATAATTTTAGTTTTAACGCCCATGTAATTTAATTTTATCAACCAAAAACTTTCAAAAACAATTGTTTTCAACTCTAATTAAGAAAAATCCATTCAAAAATAAAAATTCATACGTTTAAATTAGATAAGTAGAAGTAGATAGATATAAAAAGACCAATGTAATAGTTTAGTTTATTATAGAAATCAAAATTCATTCTCTGAAGAAGGTCTCTTAGAGACAGAACAATATTAAGAAAAATAAAATTTTATTGAGCCTCGTTGACGCAAAGATAGTTTACAATCTACTATCCAGCGAGCTTACTAGCAGCTCGTAAACTCGCCTAGTGTAATCATGTTTACAATCTAACTAGCAGATCTACCGAAAAAGTTGATTGGTTGGCTACTTTACAATCTACTCGCCAGCTTTTAAACTCGCCAACTAGCAGCTTGTAAACAATCTTAGTGTCAACGAGGCTTTAAAGTGTATAAAGCAAGCTACAATCAATTCGAAAACGAAAATAAACGAAATAAAATTTAGTGTAAAAATCCCCAAAATTTTATTTCGTTTTCAATTGATTGACAAATTGATTGTAGGTCTGTAGCTTGCTTAAGAGTCGTTCAATTAAAAAAATTTTCAAGTAGAAAATATTTCAAAAACTAACTTCTACTACGCAAATTTGAATATCGACTTACCTTGGTATAGTAATAAATATTTTATCACGCCATCGATCCATTCCTAACGCTAAATTATTTTCCGGAACATAACGTTTACTGGCAAAAGCATCAGCCTTTACTTCAGGTGATTCCCAATCAAATTCTAATACCTTCCATTGAAACGCTGTTTCTAATTTAACACAATTTATTTTATTAATAGAACTTAGTACGACGGCAAAAATTAAAACCAGTTGTTGATTCATTTAATTAAATTTACTTTAAATATTCATAAAAATTATCGCGTATAGTATAATAATGTTTTGTATTTCAAGCAAAATATGCACTGTGAAACTTTTTTTTAAATGCCTTATTACAACTAGCTATTTTCATATGTCGTTTTCGAATGAAGAACTTGTTGATAATTCTTAACGAGTTCTTTTTTTCAATCGAACATGCAAACATTCAGTGTTATTGTATGAGTAAATTGAATTGTTTTTTTTATTAATTCTTTTATTTTGGAATGTTTGAAAAGCAATAAAAAAATAATACATTTTGCGAAAAAAAACTAATTTCATAATATATATGTTGAATAATTAAAAATGAACTTAAATTATTTATATGATGCTGCGTTATAATTATAACATTTTGATTTAGCGTTTGTTGTGTGTACGTTTTGTCATAGTATAAGTAAAACTCAAAAATAACTGAAAATAAAACTAGTTCTTCAAAAGGGGAAAAAATGCACAACCTGTTCAGAACTAGTTTTTTTATTTTGCTTCAATCCAACATGATTTGGAGGGGAAATAATTTTTTTGTATTGAAAAAAAGAACTAGTTATGAACTGGTTCTCAATCGAAAATGCTAATAATAACTTACAAAGTAAAATTTTTTTACCAGTGAATTTTTGACAGATAGGCATCAAGAGATATAAGATGAGACAAAAAGTAAAACAGAGGTGTTTTATTTATTTTAGGATAAATTTGTTTTGAAAACAATTACATTAGTTAAATTTCTACTCCTAGTTCGTACTATTTGTTTGTTGCGACATTTGTTTACAAAGGCGTCTTTATTTTTATTATAATTATTTTTAATTATCAAAATTTTATTATACTGCCTACAAAATCATTAATATTTTTACTAGTTTTTGGATTCGATTATAATTGGTTGAATTTCAATATTAATTTATTAATTTTTTGCTTTTTTTTGTTTTTTTAATATTTTAATCTGAGACTGTTAGAATTAATTATTTTTCTCTTGAGTGTAAACCTAGCTTAAGTAATATTTTATTTATTCGTCTTTTTCTTGCGTCTGCGCATATACGTCTACGTCTACGCATATTGTTATGTCATCAAAAATAAATGAAATGTAAAAACATTGTTGAGTTAAAAATCAGTAAAGTTTAAATTGAAATTTCTCAAGATATTGTTTATAAATATTGATTGTTTAATAAACGAAAAGCTAGTTAATTTTTTTACAAAATAAGACAAGTAAATAGTGGAAATTCTACAGGTTATGGGCCCAGGAATGTGCCCTTGTAAAAAAATTTGAGGTTAAGTTAGTCAATATATAAGTCTGTATCCAGTCAGTAAGAAAGCATCCAGTCTGTAAGAAAAGTCTTTAAGTCAGTAAGTAAGGTCTGTAAGTCAGTAAGAAAGGTCTGAACTCAACAAATAAGTCAAAATGGAAACTGTAAGATCTCAATTAGAATGCTTAACAGAAGATGTACAAGACAATGTCAATTACGAGTTATTGCGGTTTAAATTGAATCTGACACTAAAGAGTAAAAAGATTTTTGATGTTGCTACTGTTGTTCATGTAAAGCCTGACGGGAATGAAAATAGTACAAATGTGTCAGTTTGGTCAACAAAATAACTGGATGATCAAACTCTCATTGGTCTAAATTGCAACAGTTCTATCGCAATGAAAACTCCAAAATGTGTACGTCTGCTTATATAGTATGTTAGTAAGCTAGACACGTTGTATGGTAAAAGGTCAGATGTGTCAATCGAAGGATTACAAAGACAACGTTTTGATTACAAATATAATGAAAATAAATCTGTTATAGAAAATTGCATACAGATTCAACAATTGGCCGATAGTTTGTCTGCTGAAGGTGAAGAAGTGAAAGAAACTTGGATCATGCAAAGAATTTTGGGGATACTACCATCAAAACTTTATCATTTTCGAACTGCCTGGGATAATGTTAGTGGAGTAGACAAAAATCTTGGAAACTTGTTTGATCGTTTGAGGTTAGAAGAGGATAGGCTGATTGAAAGTCAGTCAACGAGCAAGTCCACGTCTCAAAATGCTTCTATATTAAAAAGGAAGGACAAACCAGATAAGTCTACTGTGGAAAGTAGTTCCATAGAATGTTTTAAATGTGGAAAAATTGGGCATATTAAATCTCAATATCATGGCAAGCCGTCTGCAAAATATTTGGAGTATTGCAAGAATACGTATGGTTGTAATAAGTGCAAATGTAAGGGACATTTTGCAAAAGATTGTCCAAATGGAGATACTAGTCATCAAGATAAGTCAGGTAAAAATAGTAACAAAGACTAGCTACAGACGTGCTCGTATAACAGTAAGGTTATCATCTATAAGTTAAAATGCCATATTTAAAAAATATACTTTTTACTGTTTATTTTATTCAAAATTGTTACTATAAGGAAGTTTATATTATTATTAATAAAATAAAATTAAAAATAAACAGTAAAAAGTATATTTTTAAATATTGCATTTTAATTCAAAAGTGACAAAAGCACACAAACAGTGAATAATATGGAAAACCATAATAACACATATATATGAGATGAATATTTACTCTTTTTTTTTTTTCTCCTTTATCTCCATTTAGGAGCATAGGGCGTCTACTAGGCTGGACCATCTGACTCTGTTCGGGGCAATCGCTTTCAGTTCACCCCATGTCTTGCCGATTTGTTTTGCTTCAGCTAGCACCGTTTTCCTCCACGTCATGGGTGGTCTTCCAACTCTCCTTTTACCTTGTGGATTTCACTCTAGGGACATCCTTGTTATATCTTTAGCTGGTTTCCTCAGTGTGTGTCCTATCCATCTCCATTTCCTTTGTTTTATCTCGGACTCAATGTCTAACTGCTCTGTCTGTCGTAGAAGATCCTGATGGTGTTCGGCCAGAAGCATTTGATCAGTCTTCTCAGGCATTTGTTCACAAACACCTGTAGTTGATTTGTGATCTTCTTTGTGTTTTTCCACGTTTCACAACCATATAGCAGTACTGACTTGACACATGCATTGAACATTCGTAGCTTTGTCTTTCTTGACAGGACGGATGCATTCCAGATCTTGTGAAGCATATTGAACGTATTTCTGGCTTTGTTAATACGCTGACTGATATCTTCTTCAGTCCCGCCTGTTTTTGCTACAGTACAACCAAGGTACACAAATTTGTCGACTTCATCCACTTGTGTATTGTTGATGGTAATTGGTGTTATCGTTTTGGTGTTCAATCTCATAGACTTTGTTTTCCTGATATTAATGTTGAGACCGACTTCATGTGCAAGGGCTGATAGCTTCTGTATTTTCTGCTGCATTTCCGTATGTGTGTGTGTAAGTAGACAGATGTCATCTGCGTAGTCTAGATCATTGAGCCGGCTTGTTGTGTTCCATTGGATTCCATTTGGACTTGCATCATCGAGCTTTCTCATGATACTATCTAGTACTATCAGGAATAGTAGCGGGGATAGTACACAGCCTTGTCTCACTCCTCGGTGGTTGTAGTATTTATCACTTTGCTGTCCTTTGTAATGTATTCTGTTTCCAGCATCCCGATACATTTCTTTGATTAGATCAACTATTTTCTTCGGGACGCCCATTTCACAAAGTGTCTTCCATATCGCGCTTCTGTTAATTGAGTCGAAGGCGCGTTCGAAGTCCACGAAGAGGAGATACAATGGTGAATTCCATTCGTTTGATTGCTCTATGATGATACGGATTGTGTTGATATGATCGGTACAGCTTCTTCCTGGTCTAAAGCCGGCTTGTTCATTTCTTAGTTTCATGTTAATTGATGGAGATATTCTTTTGAGAATGATCATCGCTAGTATTTTCATTATTGTGTTGAGCAGAGATATACCTCTCCAATTTTTGCATTCTCCTAGATCACCTTTCTTTGGGATTGTTATGGTTAAACCTTCTTTCCATTTGGTTGGTATTTTCCCTTCGTTCCATACATCAGCTAATAGTGGTGTTAGAGCTTCTGCTGTTGTGTTTACATCTGCCTTGAGTAATTCTGCTGATATATTATCTGTACCAGCAGATTTGTTATTCTTGAGTTTCTGTATGGCATCTCTAACTTCCCGTTCCGTTGGTGGATGGGTGCTGATAGTTTCGTTATAGTTGTCATCCGGAGACTGCAAGTTATCTTCATGTTGGTGGCAGTTGTCTTCGAAGTATTCTTTCCATCTATTTAGCTGCTGTTCATGTGTTGTGAGGGTTTGACCAGATTCATCCTTTATTGGTGGAGTGTTTGTATATTTGTTGGTGACCTTTCTCACGCATTTGTGTAGTGTGCGCATATTTCTATTAGCTGCTGCTGTTTTTGCAGTCTTGAGAACGCTTTCTGTATATCTTCTGCGATCATTACTTGCCATCTTTTTAACTTGTTTTGCTGTACTTTCATATTTGCTGCGGATCTCGGTTGTGTTCTGGTGACACAATTGCAACTTGAGCTGACGACGCTCTTCAATTTTCTTCCAGGTATCATCGCTAATCCATGGTTTCCGTGATTTGTCTTGGTATCCAAGCACACAATCATATTTCCATATTTTTTCTGATGAAGTTCCCAAGCAGTCACCCGTTTAAGTTGGAACCCTTCCCAGTGTTGCTTAACTTCCTTGTAAGAGATGTTGTTGACTTATCCACTTCTCCATCTCGCCCCTCATTTACTCTTTAGGAGTAGCAAAATATTTTTTGCTTTTTAAGGACGATTATACATATTTTAGGACTGTGTATTTTTTGAAAAATAAAGGCGAAACTGCTACGAAGTTGGAAGTATTTTTGAGGTTAGTGGAAAACCAATTTGACGGAAGAGTCAAGGCATCGCGCTATATCAATAGTTAATTAAATATCTTGCAATAAGATGATCTATATTATAATCTTCGTTGTGTGTAAACATAGCCACATTAATATAGACTATATAATTTAAAGAATTTATTTCAATAATAATTTAGAGTTGAACTTGACCTTTATTATAATGTCAAGCAGTTATATTAATAATTTGTTAATGACATTCATAATCAATATTTAAAGATTTCTTTTCTTGAATTTAACAAATGTAGTTAATATATAGTGAATATATTCAACAGCTTCTACATACTAGATGAATCTAAACATCACACAGATTTAATAAATTTATCAAAACAGTTACACCTGTATTAGATGAATCATGGGTTTCATATGTATACCAATAATGAAAATTCTATTACTCGAAAACACCATTTATTTTCGCTAATGCATATATTTCATTTAAACTAGTTTGATTAACATTTTTTAAAACGAAACTTAATTAATATAGAACAAAAAAAAACTAAATTATTATCATAGGGTTTAAAGTGAATCTTCTTAAAATTTTTTGAAAAAAAAACTAATTGTTTTTTTAATTATTTCAAAAGCTACTAAATTAAAAAAAGTTATTTTTTCGGCTAACGGCTGTAAAGTTTAACTTTACTGCCGCTGGGGAGTAGCTAAAGTCTTACTTTTTAGCCGGCGGCTGCAAAAGTGACGTCATTTTTACTTTTTCTGCCGGCGGCTGTAAAGTAACTTCCATATTTTTACGGCGGCTGTAAAGTAATTTTCATATTTTTACGGCGGCTGTAAAGTAATTTTCATATTTTTACGGCGGCAGTAAAGTAAAATAAAATGATATTATTAATTTGTTCAAAACAGAATGCATTTCAGTTCATTTTAATGAATAAAAATAAAAAAAAATTAATTTCAGAAAATTTCTTACCTAAAACATATTTTTAAAAAATTTGATGCATTAATTTCATATTTTTAAACAAATTTAAATGTTTGCCGAAAAAATAGTGTATTGAATTCGGAGCTAAAGTGACTTTTTGTGTTTCGTCTATAATTGTCGGCCTCCCTACGGTCGGCCGCCAAACTATAGACTCAACACAAAAAGTACGACTTTAGCTCCTAATTCAATAATATACTATTAAATTTTTAGTTTTACGATACAAATAAAATTGGAGTTTCTGAAGCTTATACTGGCGTAACAATTACTATTCTAATGATTTATTATTCATATTCAACAATCTCCGCTACTATTGGCTCAACGATTAACTGTTATATTGATTTATTAGTATTTCAATTTGACATTTGGCGGTACCGTTGGCACAACGATTTTTGTTATATTGCATTATTAATATTGTTCAACAATCGCCTGTTTCTTTGGCGCAACAATTGGCTATTTTATTGATCTATTATTCGTATTCAGCAATCGTCGGAACCTTTGGCGCCACGGATTTTGTTTATTTTATATAATGTTTCACTATAATGTTCATCAATCACCTGTTTCTTTGGCGCAACAATTGTCTGCTATTTTGATTTATTATTAACCTTCAACAATCGCTGATACTATTGGTACAACGATTGACTATTATATTGAAAAAAATAATGCTTCTTCAGCAATCGCCTGTATCTTTGCAACAACGATTGAGTCATATCATGTTAATAGTTTTATTCAACAATCGTCGGTACATTAGGCCCAACGACTTTTATTATATATTGCATTATTGATAGTGCACAACAATCACCTGCGGCTTCGGCACAAGACTTTATGTTATTCACTATTCTTGGTTTAAGTGGAGAAAGCATAAAGGGTTGGATCAAATTCAAATATTGTGGGTGAACGAAACATTTATTATTTTTAGATTTAATAATTATTTCTGATGTGGTGCAAATTATAGTCTTGGATTCGCTGACTTATTTGATTTTTGATTGAAGAAGAAAAACTCCAATAAGAGAACAAAACACATTATCTTTTACTATATAGTAACAACACTTCAAAGGTAACCAAATGAACATCTAACACCAAATAAAGCAGGAAACCTCTTAATTTAGCGCAAATGCTTCCTTTCGAAATTTGCTTTTAAGAAACAAGTACATTTAATATTCAACTATCTGATACATTTTCTAACTATATCAATTAGTCATCAGTGAGCACAGCTTGTTAAAATCACTCAAAAAACTTCTAAAAATACTTTTCCGTTCAGCGTAAACGCATCTTTTTACTTATTACTACTTTTGTAAAAAACAACACCCTCCGTAACTACCTGATAGTCGGGAGTAGATGAAGCATGGATTTTCTCATATTTTATGTCCTGTTTCAAATTCAAATATTATCCTTTATATATTTGTCAAAAAATTGGGTAACACGCTGAATGAAAATCATTGTTTTGACACGCTTAACGATTTTTTGTTTGATACATTTATAATAAAATAGTCAATAGTTTCACTAATACAATTTCTATGTATTTTTGTTGTGTAAAAACTAAAGAAAAACAGTTATATTGATAACTAGCAGGACCCGGCGGACGTTGCTACGCCTATAAAAAAGTTTGTGTGCGTAGATTTTGTTGAATTAGTAAGAATAATTTCAAAGAGTCGTAATGAGAATAAAAGAAGCCTATTTTAATTTTTTCATTTGGGAAATATGAATAACAGAGATCATTAGCACTCTAGCTGATCAATCCAGATAGTTTGAAAATTGAAAGGAAGGTCAACATTTGAAAGTGATTGGTAAAGAGTTTGGGAGAGTTTAAATTAAACACTTGCAATTTTTCGCGTTAATCGGCTTAATATGTGTCGCGAAAAATTAGGTGAACGTCAAAACATTCGTTTATTGGGTGTTACAGTTGTCAATGACTTACTCTGGAACCGTCATACTTGCGATACAAAATAGGCACACCGCACTAAAATTTACTGTTTTATCGTACCATTTCATGTTGACTAATTTCATTTATCAATCTATCCAGATTATTTGCTGATCTTAAATAAAGTCAATTTAGATTTTCAAATATATTTTACCAACTATTCCCAATGCTCTACATGCGCTCTGCTCTGTGTGCTTTTATTAGTAATGGAGCATGTCACTGAAAGAAAACTTTGAAGAGCAGACTAAATATGCATAGCGCAGATGTTTGATACGAAACACGATTTTGATCGAAAAACCGGTCTAAGAATGACAGCATTTTTAGTGAAGGTTTTCGTTTTTTGGGTTTTGTCGATTTATGGCCATCGTCTTATTTTGACATTTCTGCCAGAGTTTTAAAAAAACATTTGGACAAACATAATAATAAGACTAATTTGTAGTATAATATAAAAATAATAATAAGAATAATATCATTTATAAATCCAGACTTATATACTAATCTAAAACCAGTCAAATCACTTCATTTCGTCGCCTTAATAATGAAATAACGTATGCCATATATACGTTGTTATTATATAATGGGTGCGCTGCATTCCCCATAAGGATGTCTATTGAGTGGCGTTTTAATATTTTCCAATTATTTTATAACTGGGGGTTAAAATTAATATATTGTTAATTAACGTACATGCAAATTTGAATTTGGTTAAATATTGAAACAGCGTAAATGCTTGTACGATATTCCAATTCCTACAGAATAATAACTTGGGTAAAATCATTGTCGTATATATTATATACATTACGATCGCCACACGAAATGGTAAATCTAAAATATTGTATAAGCATCATTCATTACTACACGATGTGCCGGTTCATATAAATAAAAAATTGTAAGAATATTATGCGTTAGTTCAATAATAATTTATTTTAGGCTTAATCGTACTTCCATGCAAAATGAAATAACGTATATGAAATATGAAATAACGTATAAGGTACCTGAATGACTTCTCACCTCTTTTTAGGTAGAAAAGCCAGCAGGTACCAATGTGAAATTTTTATATGTTGTGGGGAAATTAGTCAAGATTAATTAGTAGAAATTTTTTTTCCAATATCTTTATTCATTCAATAGTGCTGCCGAGTATACGAAAATCAGAAAATCGAAAAATCTTTAAACCCAATTATCTCGAAACTACACTTTTGCGAATACGTTGTTTCATTATTAAAGCGACGATTTGTTGACATATTTGCATATATTTTACCGATTTCTTCAAATAACCTACATTGTTTGTTTGTTTTTGAAATTAATGGGGACGCATATTTTTCTTAATAAGTAAAACACTTTCAACCTGTAGCTTTGATATTATTGTTCATAATCCTTTTCTTCAATACAAAAGTTCCATTGCAAAAACTTGCTGCATCAATGTTTCTAAAAAGAGGAAAAGAATTTTTCAATTTTCCAATTTTCTATATTTTGAACATGTATCACATCTATTTAAACCAAATAAAATATGCATTGCACATGTATATACACCAAACCAAGGAAATATTTGTTGCAACTTAATGTGCTGGATACATACAATTGTATCATGTATGAATATAATAAATATATAAATGTATATAATTTTCATCTAAATGAATTTCTTTGTCACATTATAATTTAATTTTCCATTTGAATGGTAATTCTGCTTTGCGGAAAAAAAAATCGATCAAAGATAACTGAGTGAAAGTTGAATAAAACCCAAGTATAAAATATAATATACATTTAGGCAAGCCATTAGGAAAATTAAAATTATTAATTATAAAAAATCTAAATTAAATTTTAAAATTTCGGCTCCGAGGTGCATTAGTACCTGTTAATGGCCTTCTCCTGACAAAATTTCAGACTCCTGTGTGCTACAGATTTCGCTGGAGAGCGCACGCAGACAGACAAACACTTTATTTTATTATTATAGATTGTTATATAATTCTTGGTTTCTATATTAATTTTATTTGACTGGCTTCTGCGACCTTGCGATCGAAGATAGCTCCCCTATCGACCCCGAAAACATATAAATTGACATGCATCTTGATTATGTTCTAGAATATACGCTATTTCACGTGAGGGGGTGGCCAATAGGGGTGGAAGGGGTGGATTTTCAAATTTTTAAAATCAAATTCGTAATCAGCGACCCCGAAAACATAAATTGACATGCATCTTGATTATGTTCTAGAATATACGCTATTTCACGTGAGGGGTGGGCAATAGGGGTGGAAGGGGGTGGATTTTCAAATTTTTAAAATCAAATTCGTAATCAGCGACCCCGAAAACATATAAATTGACATGCATCTTGATTACATTCTAGAATATACGCTATTTCACGTGAGGGGGTGGCCAATAGGGGTGGAAGGGGGTGGATTTTCAAATTTCCAAAATCAAATTCGTAATCAGCGACCCCAAAAACATATAAATTGACATGCATCTTGATTATGTTCTAGAATATACGCTATTTCACGTGAGGGAGTAGCCAATAGGGGTGGAAGGGGGTGGCTTTTCAAATTTTTAAAATCAAATTCGTAATCAGCGACCCGGAAAACATATAAATTGACATGCATCTTGATTATGTTCTAGAATATACGCTATTTCACGTGAGGGGGTGGCCAATAGGGGTGGAAGGGGATGGATTTTCAAATTTTTAAAATCATATTCGTAGTCAGCGACTCCGAAAACCCCCGAGTAAGAAATTTTGAATCAATTACTTGATTTTTCGAGTTTTGGCCAGCTTTTTGGGAATCGGCCGCACTGTGCGACGTGAACAGCAAAACAACAATTTTTTGGATTAAAAGGATTAAATTCTTGCACACATAAGAAAAGGATAAATAAATTTAAATGTTTCATTTCAATGGGATTTTGGTTTGAGAAATGAGCAATAATGCGATATTGCAATAATAGATGTAACAACGATTTTTTACGAATAAACCAATTATATATTTCAAAATTCAAGCACTTAATTAGCTTATCAAAATGGCAGAATTTCTCGAAATAATTACAGATAGCCATCTAGTGTTTGCAATCTTGGTATCCGGGTACCCGGATACCCGGGTATTTAGGAAGATTTTTCTGGTATTTAATATCCGGATATTTTGGTCGAATACCCGAACAACAAAAGGTCCAGTTTTTTCTCAATAAAATTTACAAAATAAAATTCAGCTCATTTTTTTTTGCAAATTTGAATTATTCTTTATGCTAGTTGTTGACAAATGATTCTATTCTAACCATACAAATTGCAATATGTCCATAAACATTAAACCAACCACATCCGTAAACATTAAACTGCCCTCTAGTTAATTATTATTGTTTTGATTACGAAAACAACAGACAAACGACGAAGAACACATAACAAAATTTATGGAATTTTAGTTCTTATTAAAATTTAAATTAAGTCATAAAAAATTAAGGATCTTCATTGGTTATTTGTTTATATTTAGTTTAAAATAGAAACGGTAAATATATTATGATGAGTTTTTATTTAAGATTTAAGCTTATAATTAAAATAAGTGTCATCGAAAGTTTGGAACCAGGGTGGTTATTTTGTAGCGTTATCTCACTAGGTGAGATAAATAGTGAGATAAAAAAATTATGTTTAAATGATTTCTTTTATCTAATATAATCGATCAAAGACAAATATTTTATCTCACTTTTTATCTCACCTAGTGAGATAACGCTACAAAATAACCACCCTGTTCAAGAAAATGTCATCAGATAAATCACGGTGTCACGTAGTTGGATGCGCACGAATAATTTCAACTAAATGGGGAAATACGTCAGCAATGAAAAATCAAATCGGATAATGATGCGGCTAATTAATATTGAAAATTTACAACTATAAAAGTGTATTGCTGTGTCTACACAAGATCTACTATAGATAACAGTGGTACTACAGTTGATAAAGAGCTGAAAATGTTGTATGTAAATAAAGAAAACCGAAAAAAATAATAGAAAATTTAAATCAATCGTTATTGACCGTGAAGCAATCTTCCACTTTATCGGAGCGGGTTTTTTCTATTGCAGGAATTTAAAAAAAAATACGAAATCGGATGAGTACAGCTACCCTAAATGCTTTAATATTTTTGAAATATTATTTCACAATTAAAAAATGATCAATTTTTAGTTTACTACTGTGATGTTTTGTTTTTGTTTTTCATCTTTTAATTTTTTTATAACTACCCGGGTTATCCGGGTAATCCGGGTAATTTGGAAAATACTAATCGAGTAACCGGGTAATTTGAAATCGGGTAATTTGCAATCACTAGGTAGCCACATCCACAATTTTTCCCAAAAGAATTTAGATCTATAATCCAGTCCAAATTATAATTGTATTATAATTCTATTTATATTTATAAACAACATACCTACACTAAAAAAAAAACTAAGTAAATTTTACAAATTTTTTATAAATATACAACACACAAACTTTTTTGTAAGTTTACCAAAAATATTGTAGATAACAAAAAAAAATTAATTGAAAAAACAAAAAATTTATTTGATTTACAAATTATTTTTCGCTTTGAAGGAAAAAATAAAAAACTATAGTTTCATCAAAAAATTTTGTGTATTGTATATTTATAAAAATTTTGTAAAAGTGACTTTTATTTTTTTGAGTGTAATAATATCAGTTGTTTCAAAAATCGGGAATTAATCCATTTTATTTAATTTTATTGTATTAACAAACGCACGTCTCTACTGTCACAAATTAAAATAACGACTGATATTTTATTATTTGAATCAGAAGGCAGCGTTGCTATTGAGAAAAAATAAATGGAGTTTTAAAAAAAAAAAAACGTCAACAGATCAAATTATACTTTATAGATTTTACTATCGTTTCTCAGAATTAAGGTATACTGTACACCTATCCCCCGCTTTACACGGCACTCATTTAACACGTTTTCGACTTTACACGGTTTTTGAAATCAAAATTTCCAACAAAAAAAAGTTCAAAAAAAGACAAATTTTGGTATTATACGCACTTACATCTACTTTATTTTAATTAAACCTTCTGGTATACCATATACATACAGGTTGTAATTAAAACAAGAAAACAAGAAACTTGTAACAAAAAACGCATTCGAGTGTTCAAAGCAAAATTTTGAAAATACATGTTGATGTAAATCAGCAAAGGTATGTAAGAGATTCTCTATGTAAATTAGTTGATTTTAAGCAATATATCGTTATTAGCTAGATACAAAATGCGTAGGTGTATCAATGGTCATAGTTAATTTGTAAGTAAATAATTCTATCTGTTGACATACGAGTTAACGTGAGATATTATACAACACTGGCAATAGCAGTGAGATCTTATTCTATCCTATAATGAAATATTGGGGTCTGTCATATTTTATTAAATCATTGGATTTATTGTTTAGTTATCAATTCAAACAAATTTAAAGAACACATACAATTAAAATTAGCGTCCATCAACATCGTTGAACGTATGTTGTTGCGGTGACCGTGATGTTAAAAGTTTTTATTTGTTGTTTTGATACATATTGTAATTCCTACTACACAACACATTTTATTTAAAAAAAAATAAAAACAATGGAAAATAAATTAATGATATGGCTTGAAGACCAATATCAAAGACGTATTCCAATTGGTACCAATATCATAACTAGTAAGACTTTAAAATTTTTGGAATGTGAAACAGTTGCCATCTACTTAAATAGATCTACTCCATCTACTCAAATAAAATGCCTTTTAAGTTTTATTGCAAGTCATGGTTGGTTCGAAATATTTAAAGACGGGCATTTTTTGCAAAAATTTAAAATTAAAAAGCGCATCCACTGATTTAGATACAGCACAACAATATGTACCCACTAAAATTGACTGCAATTATTTCCGGTACATCTTACTGTCCTGCAGCCAAATTCTGTAAATGTGAAGCGGTGAAGCGTTAAAAATTCCATTGTTTCTGTTCATTTAAAAACTTATCACTTCACCGCCACATAATTACAGAATTTGGCTGCTGATTAGGTTTTCAATACTAAAGAGTGATAAGGCTTAGGTGGCAAAGCGTTAAGGTAAAAAGGAATAAACAAATCTTTCCATTTATTGGAATGCTAATACAAAAGCTTGTGTTAAAGCCACATTGTTCATTGATTTGTCTCATAACTCTTACGTACCAGAAGTAAAATAGTATTTAATCAAAATAACATTTAAGGTTCTTCTTTTACTGGACAATGCTCCATGTCATCCTCAAGATTTGCAGCTTACAAATGGATAAATTGTATTTCTAACCAAAATTAAAACTTCTTTATTGCAACCATTATACCAGAAGATAATAAATAATGCAACTACTTTCAACAACATAATCCGAATATTGAACTAGCTCCCTGATTTCTGCGAACTTTCAACATATTTTTAAGTCAATATGAAGATGTTTGCAAGATTTAGCTAAAAAGAAAGCACAGTTATTAATTACAGATTTAACTTCCAAGTCGCACCGAACTGAATCAAGTTAAGTTAGGTTTGATTTAGGTCAACATGCTAGTATATGCATGTATAATTACTTTTTATTTTTCTGAGAATTTCTTATTGGTTATGTTTCTTTGGTTTGTTGGTTTCTTTTTGAAAATCAATTTAACTGTTATGTCGATATCCTATGTGATTAAACTGGTACTTTTATATTCTACTGAATCTGTTTGTCGCCCAAGAAATGACCAAAAACCCACGTTTTTCGTTTAACACGGTTTTCCATACAAAATTTATATTTTCGATTAACACGTTTTTATCAGGAACGTATCTACCGTGTAAAACGGGGGATAGGTGATTGTGTATATTTATGTTGTTTACATTGATTTTTGCGAAGATATATTTTCTTCAAAGAAATTGGATTTGAAACATAAAATTGAGATTTTTGGATTTTAAACAAAAAATTTTGGTTTAAAATTGAGTCAAATTTGGATTTCAATCAAAAAGGAATTTTTGGACCGAAAAAGAAGTTTGGGCTTCTCGCGGTCCAAAAGGATGTAGAGATACTACTACGTCTACCTATCCAAATCAAAACACATATAATAAGTTATAAAGGAATTCCCATGACGTAATTTCTTTTTTTATCAAAACAAAATAATAATAATTTAGTAAACAACATTTCATATGTTTACAATTATAAGTAAGCAAAGTTTTATGAACTTTATGAATTATACATTACTCAAAGTGTGTCATCATATATTATGTTTCAAAACATTGAAACTAATTTTAAATAATTTTAAATAAAACAAAAGGTAAATAATTATGATGATACAGATTTTCTTAAGGGGAAAATAATAAGTAATTAAGCAAAAATATATTATATGTACATTTTGCTAGAATTGCATTTTCTACATAATTAATTTGCAATAAATATATTGATTGATTTAAGTGGGGATTAGGAAAATGAAAATGCAAATCCAAAAATTGTATAAAAGAAAGTTTTCGAACAAATAAAAATCAGAATCAGTTTGAATTTAAATAGTGTTTTACTTTCTCTGATCCTCCCGACGACCTAAGTTGACGCACGTCGAACGGGTCTAACGGTTCTTTCCTTGGTGCAAAGTTGTTTCGGCAAACTGTATCGTTGAAAAACCGGACAGATTTGGACTTACGGACATATAGACGGCAGTGTTAAAGTATCTCTTGTGGTATATTTTACCACCAACAAAAGTTTAAAGTATAATAAGTAATAAATACGCAGTCAGATCAAGGTAGTGTACAAATGTCGTTTACTCATGATATAGAGAACGATCTTTTGGTGTACACCCACCACAAGGAGTCAAACGGCAACCATGTCAGAAGGTTTTTAAAAAAATAATCCTAAATGAACAATAATAATACATATATATTTTGTCAAAATTAATAATGCCAATATTATCGGTGTAATATCGGCCTGTTTAAGCTATAGATAAAATTAATATTATTACTTCATCGGCCCCTGTTCTAGTTATTATCGGCTTTTTACTAATATTTGGGTATGTTATCGGCTAAAATTTTCAAATGAAAATATCATCGCTCCGCTTTCGTTGTCCAAAAATTTAAATAATAGTATTTCGACGTCTTTTTGGGCTGTTATCGGCTTCTAGTAATATTTGGGTTTCTTTTCGACAATAAATCGCCTTTTTATCTTCTTTTCAGCATCTTTTGGGCCTATATTTTTTCACTCGGGTAAAGTAACAATACGAGGGCGTAAAGTAATAATAAGAGGGCGTAAAGCAATAATACCTGGGAGTAAAGTAATAGAGGTCGAAAAAATTATGTTTCAGGCAAACCTAAGTAAGCGTAAAATAGTTCATTATGTATAGGAAGTATAAAATAGTTATTTGTGTAAAGCTAGGGTTTCCTAGGATAGCGGTACCGCTATATAGCGGCCGTAATATTAAAAGTAGCGGTGGACGTAATATCACGGCCGTCATTGCGGTGATGGGAGGTGGAAAGTTAGAACAACGTAGTATTACGTTAGAGATTTGACAGTTTTAGAATTGACAAACAAAGATTGGTCCAGTTTACGTTAGTATTCATGTTTATTATGAAAAATCAAAAGAATTTTAACAAAATCTACAACGTTAACAAAATCTTTACAAAGTTATAATATATAGTTTTATTATATTTATATTTAGTATATTTACCATTTATAAAAACTTCAAATGAAATGTAACCATTATAAATAAAAACGGATAAAAAGACATTATTTACTCTACTCCCCATTATTTATTAAATAAAAATAATTTTAAGTTATAAATAAACGTTAGATATTTTTAAATGTCATAAGTCCAACGAAAATTTTTCAAAATCTTCACCGCTATTTTCAGAAAAAAACGTTCATCAACTATTTGACAACGTAATGACGGCCATAATCTAAATAGCGGCACCACTTTTTTACGTTCAAATCACTCTAGGAAACCACCACCATTTAATTTGTATAGACAACGTTTTTATGACGTAATCCACCGCTATATTACGTCCCTAGTGCAAGAAGTTGCAGCTCGAGACGAAGTCGAAGACGAAATCTTCATGCATCGTGCAATAAAAATGCTTTTTGCACGTGTTGCACACAACATTTTTCTACGATCTAAAGGTACTTTTTGCACTACTAAGGTGCTTTTTGCACTACCTTGTGCAAAAAATTAAACTTTTGGCACAGTACATAGTGCAAAAAATAGTCACTTTTTGCACGATCGTAAAAAAAATTATTTTGTTTATTTAATAATATTAACGAAAATAAGGCATGCTAAATTTAAAAATTTTAAAAGCTGGCTTAATTCAAATGTTCTCCTTTCCTTTCCAAACCTTTCCAAACGACGACTTATTTGATACTTATTACTTATTTGCCGCCATATTGAAAATGTCAAAAAAATCATTCAAGACAATAATGTCTATAATTATGTCAGTTTTAATCTGATTTATAAAAACGTTAGATCAAATTAGAGAGAGATATTCACTAAATTAAATAAAAAGTATAATTGACATATCAGATTAAATTTTTGTGGAAAAAGAGATACTAAATAAGTCACCTCGCCATCATACTTATTTGAATAAGTTTAGAATAACACATGTTCCACAAATAAGTCGTCGTTTGGAAAGCACCCTTAATGCTAATGTTTTGCAAACAATATTTTTTTTGGAATTGAAACTTTTTTTTTTCTTATAGGTGTGATTAAAAAAAGGTGATTTCAAGACGAATTTCTGAAGGAGATTGCCGTGCCAAAGAAATTTTTTAATGTGTCAAATTTTGCACGCCTGTTTCGTATTTGCGATCACAAGACAGCTCTATAGTTTCTAGCAAGGTCGTATATATTCTATCTATTTTGTAGATATAATATTTAAGTTCTAATAAGAATTTTGAGATTATATAGTAATAGAATGTTCTAATGATTAATCAACGATGTCTGATTAACAACAGACTTTATTATATTTTTTAACTATGTACAAGCAATCCTAAAAAACTAATACATTGATCATCTTTTGTTATATCATTATGTTACACTGCAATGTTATAAATAGTTTTGGGATATTCAAATAAGATGTTATTATTTACGATGATAGAATTGTTAGGACTTTTAAAGTTTTTAGAATATGATAAGTACTTAGCAGGGGGTTGAAAAATTTTAGCATGGTGGATTATTTAGGTGCTAAGTAATATTATATGGATTAAAATATTTGTTTGAAATTCTAATTTGATGTTAAATGATATTTTTATATTATTTATAGGAGTCGTAGGTTTATCGAGAATTAAAAGTTCTTATTTAGATGCAATTAAGAACGACGGCTTAAATCGTAGTTAAATTTCGACTCGGGTAAGGAGATTATTATTTTATTTATGTCATTATTTTTTTGAGTTGGCGTAAAGATCTCCATATCTCTTGTGTACCATTTTGAACATTACATACTGTATCAGCTATCGCTTCATTGGCGTTTTTTATCATAATTCTATAATTTATTTCATCTGGATTTAATTCACTATAGAAAAACTTTGGCACGTTATCGACCAAAACCCATAATGTATTATTACTATCAACTTTAACTTCACTTGGAAACGGATATGTATTTATATCAGAATCAATTATTCCTACAGTTTGTTCGCTATACGGTGTGTTGATATTCCAGCATCCGACTCCGTGTTTGTTAAATAAAGAGAAGAACAAAACTCCTGAATCTGTATGGAGATATTGTCCACTCGCTTGTCCATTTAAACCACGATCTCCTAACAACTTGAATGCACCATAAAATGACGAATCGATCAACGAAGAATATGTTCTATTTTGTAAAACTTTGTTGGAGACTACAAACTCTTTTGTTGATATTAAAGGATGAAAGTAAACATCTCGTGATCTGAAATATATTCAAAATGTAATTAGTTTCGATCACCAACAACATAATACCTACCCATCTGCTTTTGTGGTTCCAAGTGCTAGAGAAAAAACACCATCGTGCCATTGATAATCAAATCCAAACTTATGGAAAGATCCAGATAATGGGTCTGGGTAGAAATATATATGAGATACTTTCCATGATAATTCTTCTTCGAACGAATAAACAAGAATAGCGTTACCATTAAGATCAGAAACATAACCATATGACTTATTGCATTCTGTTTTATTCGAATCAACTGTCTAAAACTAAGAAGCTTAATGGATTGGTTTGTTAATATGTTTTATAATTACCTACCACGTACCCTAGGAAAGAATTAGCGTTTTAATCTGAAGCAGAAAAAAAGTGTCTTCTTATAAGAGTATCCGTTTTTAGATCAAAAATCAGCAAAGATGGTCCTAAAACTTGCCTTTTTAATGAGAACTTATCTTCTAAACCTGTGTCGATAATCCATAAACGATCACACTCATCAACACGAAGCCGAAATGCAGATATAATCGTTGACTTGTCTTTAAATTCCTCGTTTGACTTTTCTGGATATCTAGGATTAGCGATTTCCGTTTGACATTTTGAATTTGATTCAACTTTATTTGGAATAGTATTTGCTTCCCATGATGGATATGGATGGAGCAGAGGTGATGTTGGTGTCAATATTTCTTCAGTTTTTGTGATTGTGAAATAGTTGACTGTTGAAGCGATGCCTGCTTTCCATCTATTCATTAAATCAAAATTATTGTCGTTTTAATTAATTAGAACATATTCTAAAAACTAACTACTACTACGCAAATTTGTATATCGACTTACCTTGGTATAGAAAGAAAAATTTTATCACGCCATAAATCCATTCCTAATGCCAAATTATTTTCCGGAATATAACGTTTACTGGCGATAGCATCAGCCTTTATTTCAGGTGATTGCCAATCAAATTCTAATACCTTCCATTGATATGCTGTATCTAATTTAACAGAATTTATTTGATTTATAGAACTTAGTACGATGGCAAAAATTAAAACGAGTTGTTGATTCATTTGATTAAATTTATTTTAAATATTCATACAAGTTACTACTTATAATATAATAATGTTTTGTATTCCAAGCAAAATATGTACTGTGAAACTATATTAAAAATTGCATTATTATATTTAGCCATTTTTATAATAAATTATAATTGTAGTATTTACTAGCAAACTGACCTACAAACTAGCAAACTAACCTACATAATAACGAAACGCAAACGCAGGACTTTGAAGTACTTGATATGCAAAATTATTAAAATCAAAATTGGCAATCTATTTAATTCAGATTAAATGTAATAGGAGCTGTAACGTGCTTTACTAGCTACTAATAAATGTACTAATATTGACCAATATTAAATATATGATAATATAAATAAACAGATAACAAGTAACATTTTATTTAAAGACTTCTAATCGATACACAACAATAACGTGAGCTTTATTAAAGCCCATTGTCCATTAACCCTTGTGCTTTCATGCTGACAAAGAGAACAAGTTAGGAGCTCTTTGCATTAATTCTATTTATGTCCTGTCCAGCCAGTCATTTGCGAAAGTAGATAAAGTTTTGTTTGTCATCATTATATGGAACTTTTCGATTCTATAACCAAGCAATTGTAAATACCTCATGGTATCACTGGGTTACTGCTGGTTGTTAGATTGCATCCCTTGTGGACGAGACTTTTAACTTTAATTTTCGAACGTTGTAATTTTTTTGCAGCGTATGCTTGTTTACTCACCGAAGGGTGCTGGTCGAGAGATGGGTTTGGATGTAGTTTGATGTTGTGTTGTGTAAAGGCAGCTTACCTACTTATTTGCAAGCCGTGAATTATCCGCCATCTGTGACTCCTACGCTTTCCTAAAGCTTGGTCCTCGAAGTTATTTTATGTGTCTTATTGTTTTTATGATGCAATTTCTTAACAAAGTATAGTTTTGCAAATAAATTAAAGTTATGGGGTCAAAATTCGACCCTGGAGATGACTCTTATTCTTTTTAATCTTACTGAACAAATAAACATATAATATTTATTTCTAATTGTGGATTTATTTACATTACATACAATTTTTTAATATAATACAAGCCTACTAAAGTATTTTGTAAACAAAAATTAACATACATATTTGAT
The DNA here is from genome assembly GCA_963693315.1 of Diogma glabrata. Classification (NCBI taxonomy): domain Eukaryota; kingdom Metazoa; phylum Arthropoda; class Insecta; order Diptera; family Cylindrotomidae; genus Diogma; species Diogma glabrata. The sequence continues at coordinate 34,203,048 of OY856186.1, read as the reverse complement.
ATTCATTTATTTTTAGAACCTATACTAAACAAATGAAACTAATAAATCTTTTTAATTTTCTATTAAAGCTTTTGATAAAATAAAACATGGGCAAATAAAAGGAAAGCCATGTAAAAATAAGCAAGCTTAAGCTTTATCGACTTTATTATCATACCGTATATGTGATATATAAATCAAAACATAAAATGATATGTCGGGTAACTGTTATTCGTTCTTCAGCACTAAAGAAAAATTAACTAAGTTTGTGACTTTTTTCTAGAATCAAATCGATTTGGAACTTAACATTGTTTTTTTGTGTTGTTTATTTATAGTTAAAAATTAATCTATTAATAGCCCTATTGATTGACGCCATGTGTCAACGGTGGGCGGCTCTTAATCGAGTAAACTTGATATCGAATTACATATTTCAGAATTTTTTATTTCAGAATTTTTTCGCAGGATTTTTTATTCCAGAATTTTTTAAGAAATTTTCTTGTTGTAGTTGTATTTTCTTAAGAGCAGCCTTAGAGTATACATAAATATAGAGAGAACATAACTTTAAGATTGTAATTGATCGTGATTCTCATATTCAATTTTTGAGACGCGAGTTTTTGCATTCGATTCAGGAAGCCATCAGGAAAGTTTGTGAACATAGTTACTTTTCGGCAAAAAACTTTTGGAGGACCTAGGGGGCCAGGGTGGGTTATATACACCTCATCTCATGGAACTTTCCATAAATACAGCTCGAAATTGATCGAAACTCGTTACTCAGGGGTTTTATGGGTCGCTGAACACGAATTTGATGTCGGCGATGACCCTCGGAGCACCTTGGGCCAAGGACGGGTCTGTTTAAATCATCTCCTGGAACTTTATCTTAATTCAGCTCGAAATTGATCGAAGCTCGTTACTGTGGGGGGGTTTGGGGCCGCTGAACACGAATATGATGTCTGCGATAACCTTCGGAGTACCTAGGGGTCAGGGCGGGTTATATACACCTCATCTCCTGGAACTTTCCATAAATACAGCTCGAAATTGATCGAAGCTCGTTACTCGAGGGTTTTTTGGGGTCGCTGAACACGAATATGATGTCGGCGATGACCCTCGGAGTGCCTAGAGCTTAGGGCGGGTATGTTTAAATCATCTTCTGGAACTTTATCTTAATTCAGCTTGAAATTGATTGAAGCTCGTATTGGGGGGGTTTGGGGCCGCTGAACACGAATATGATGTCTGCGATGACCGTCGGAGTACCTATGGGCCAGGGCGGGTTATATACACCTCATCTCCTGGTACTTTCCATAAATACAGCAAGAAATTGATTGAAGCTCGTTACTCGGGGGGTTTTGGGGCCGCTGAACACAAATATTATGTCGATGATGATCCCCGGAGTACCTAGGGCTTGAACTTCAGTGACCTTAAAAATCCTGGAGTAAAGAGTTTCCATCTGTTTGTTACAATCTTATTTATTATTGGAAAGTTCCAGGAGATTAGTTAGACATACCCGCCCTGTGCCCTAGGTACTCCGAAGGTCATCGCAGACATCATATTCGTGTTCAGCGACCCCAAAAGCCCCCCAGTAACGAGCTTCAATCAATTTCGAGCTGAAATAATGGAGAGTTCCAGGAGATGAGATAGACATACCCGCCCTGGGCTCTAGGTACTCCGAGGGTCAACGCCGACATCATATTCGTGTTCGGCGATCCCAAAAACCCCCGAGCAATGAGCTTCGATCAATTTCGAGCTGTATTTATGCAAAGTTCCAGGAGATGAGGTGTTTATAACCCGCCCTGGCACCTAGATCAATTTCGAGCTGAATTAAGGGAAAGTTCCAGGAGATGAGTTAAACATATCCGCCCTGGGCCCAAGGTACTCCGAGGGTCATCGCCGACATCATATTCGTATTCGGCGACCCCAAAAATCCCCGAGTAACGAGCTTCGATCAATTTCGAGCTGTATTTATGGGAAGTTCAAGGAGATGAGGTGTATATAACCCGCCCTGGCCCCTAGGTACTCTAGAGGTTTTTTGCCGAAAAGTGGCTATGTTCACAAACTTTCCTGACGGCTTCCTGAATCGAATGTAAAATACTGCATCTCGATCCATCTTACTCTGCCAATTTGCTTAGGTTTGGCCTCTTTTTGTGCTTTATTTCTTTGCCTATTTCGCCATTTGCATTTCTGTTTATTTACAACAACAAACTTTTTTATTAAATTATAAATTATAAACAATTCTAAATGTAAAATCCTAAAACATATCAAAAGTTTTCTTGATAGTTGTGCTAATTTTTATAAAATGAATGAATAGTAGATTCTTGTATGAGTTGAGAATGATGGCAATTATTCACGAGGATGAAGTTTCCCGAAACGAGCGTAGCGAGTGGAGGGAATCATCCGAGTGAAGAATTGCCATCATCCTATCACCTATGCGAATACAAGATGCTATTTTATCCAGGCTTTCAAAATATTTCGATTAGTTTCCAGTTTGCCTGCTAAAGTTTTTATCACCATATTGAAAAACATGCATCATAGATAGCACAGAAAAACTTTTTTATTCTCTTCCATTTAGGGCGATGACACATGTAAAAGAAATATCTTTCAGACATAAAAAATTTCGCATTCAATTGGTTTAGGGGCGGTAACATTTTTTAAATTTCAAAAAAATATTTTTGACTGAAAGACAGAAAAAATATCTGTAAGATATAAAAACATAACCTAAAAAGATATTTTTTGCTTGAAAGTTAAAACTGAAAAATTGATTTTAAAAGTAAGTTTTACCAATAATCAATTAAAATTAACTTAATTTGATGATTTAGCTACAATTAATAGTACATTATGATGCTAGGACGTAAAGCTAAAGATTTTGGACGGATGTGGAGTTTGCAAATCGAGGCGCTAGCCGAGATTTGCACCCACATTAAGTCCAAAATAGCTTACGTCCGTGCATCATATACTATTTTTTATTCGCCGCAAGCAAAATATTGTAAGAAAAGTTGTTTATTCTAAATTAAAATTACAAATTTTCATAAATTTTAAAATCAAAATATGTGGAACAAGTAACCTTTGAAAAAATATTTATTATTTTTTCCAAATTCTATGACAACAAATGATAACAACTATTTTAATTGGATAATGAAATTTTGAATTTGCGGGTTGCTTTGATAAAAAAATTTATTTTTCATAGAATTTAAACAAATACAAATGCTTTTTACTTTTTTGGACGTAGCTATGACGACAAAATAAATAGCTGAAAAGTGATACTTTAAAGCCGCAAATCACAGTAATAAAGTAACACTTTAATATATATTCGAATAAAAAATAATTTGTTTACTTATTCATGTAGATTTAGATTAGGCGATAATCGCAACAAAAAAATAAAAATTTGGTCTGATGTGAAAATGCCTAAACCTATGTATATGAATAAGTAAATAAATTATTTTAATTGTAATAAAATAATAAAATTAAGTTACGGTGCATGCACAATGTATGAGATTTTTTCTCATGAGATTTGAGCAACTTTTTATTATTATTTTTTAATAGAAATACAATGCTTTAAAATGTAGGTAGCTCAATTCTCTATTAATCATGAGGAAAAAGTTACGAAATTTTTAACTTTTTCATTGAGGAAAAAGTATTTCAAAAATAAATTTTTTTTTTCTCAAAATAAATTTTCATACAAACTTGGATCTCATGAGTAAAAGTATTTTCATTGTGCGTGCATTGTTAGTTGTAATTGATTATTGGTAAAACTTAATTTTAAAATCAATTTTTCAGTTAATCAGTTTTAACTGTCAAGCAAAAAATATCTTTTTAGGTTATGTTTTTATATCTTACAGATATTTTTCTGTCTTTCAGTCAAAAATATTTTTTTGAATTATGTATCATTGCCCTTAATTATATCAGCTTTACTTGTATGTTTTTTCGATAATAATAGTATGTATTATTGTATTGCTTTCTAACCTATAGCCTATTCCTAATGAACTTAACCTATTGTTTAATGAAAATTTTCCTATAAAAAAATTATCATTATTCAATTGGTATTATTCCAATTGGTCAAATTGTTTTGATTTCATTAAAATTATTTTCAAATTATAATCACAATTGCTTTGATAAGTTTTGTTCAAAAATCAAGTTAAATTCTCTTATTTCGTTTAATCGAACTTGGTTGATTATATGAGAGGAGGGTTTTTTATCATCAGGGTTTTTTTAATAAGAAATTTGATTTATCAATTGAAACAATAAACATTTATTGTTTTAATTGAAGAATATGTTTTTATTTTTTATAATACACAATTCTTTGTCAGAGAATAAAGAATTGTAATCGATTCGTGAATAATGAATTTTATTCTCTCGTAAATTAAAATTCTCGCTCGTGCCTCGCTCAAATTTAAACCTTTGCTTTGTTATGTATTGAGCCACTATATATTTAATATAAAATTAAATATAATATCAAAACCTGTAATTAACGTTACGAATTGAAATTATAATTTTGTTGATATTGTTGTTCATTACATAAAATTGTGTCTTACAATAAACATTAAATTAACTTAAATAAATATTAACTAAAGTCTTTTTATTAAACTATATTTCTTATAAGTCTAGTAAAAATAAGAAATATAAAAGTGACGACGAGAAATAGTGGAAACTACTTAAAAAAAAAATAGTTAAGTATAGAACCTCGAAAAATAATTGCAAAAATAAAGTTGAATTAAAAGTTATAAAAATTTAACAGTTTTTACGGAAAAATTAACAGTTATATTTAGCAGTGCAAAATTAATGTAAAGTGAAGTATATCTACAACGTGGTGAAGTGGAAACTGATAGTAAAGCCAAAAGAATTCAACCATTTATCGGTTCAATAGCAGAATTTGAACCAGGAGATGATTTTTCGTCAGAGTACAACAATTTTTCATAGTTAACAGTGTAGAAGAAGCTGTAAAGGTTCCATGATTTATCACAGTAATGGGACAAGAAACTTATAAAGTGCTTAAGTCATTATGTGCACCAACAATGCCAAGCAAAAAATCATTCGATGAAATGATGGAGCTTTTAACATCATATTACACTCCAAGGTTAAACAAAAGGGCTGAAAGGTATAAATTTCAAAAAATTAAGCAGGAAAGCGGAGAGCAACTAAAGGATTTTGTAATAAGATTACGAATGCAAGCAGATATGTGTAATTTTGGAGATTTTTTAACAAAAGCTGAGATAAACAAAAGGCTTTAGAAGATGCTCTAACAGACAGGTTTATAGTTGGTCTAGAAAATCAGAAAATTCAACAAACTTTATTAGATAATGATAGTTATGAATTCGACAGAGCAGTAGAGGTAGCAATGAATATAGAAATGTCAATACAACAGCAGTTGGAGATAAAACCTTTAGATGTGAATAAAGTTAATCGTTTATGTCGACCTTCAACATCTGCAGTTGTAAATCAAAGTCAAGTCAAACCAAGAGTACGTCACGAGTCAGTCAAAAAATATTAAAAGTCAAATTATAATGAAAATAAAACAGATTGTCGTCGTTGTGGACGCCAGCATGATAGTCGAAATTGTCCAGCATATAATTGGATTTGTTATTGTTGCAATAGAAAGGGTCATACATCCAAAGTATGCTACAATAGGCAGAACAATCAAGTAAAGGTCATCAATTTTGTTGATAATTTGTCAGCTGCAGCAGTCATTGAGCTATTAATAGGAGATGTTATTATAGAATTTGAAATAGATACAGGAGCAGGGACATCCATTATTAGTTATCAAGAATATAAAGATAAGTTTATAAATAAATTAAAATTATTAGATTGTTATAATAATTTTTCAACTATTTCAGGTCATAAGTTAAAAACAGTTGGGAAGATTCAATCTCAGGTGGAGTTTAATGAAAAAAATTATCTTTTAGAGTTAATAGTCGTTGATACAGGGAGTTACTTCAAAGCATTACTTGGTCGTGTATGGTTGGATGTACTTCAACCAAATTGGCATTGTTCTTTTACTAATCAAATTTTTATACCCGGGGTTTATATTTTATTAAAATGATGAAACACTTACATTGGTTTAAAATAAAAAACAATTTATTTAACTTCAATTTAAACACTTTAGTTTTTATTTTTTATTTTAAAATTTTATTTGAATATTATATATATTTTTTTTTTTTTATTTCTTTAACTGTTAGATTGTAATTCCCAAACTGTTATATTTGAAACTTTTAAGCACTATCAATAATGAACTGCTAATGAACTCAATAATGAAGATTGAAGACTAAGACTGTGTGTCTTAAAATTTATTCTTAAAACTTTATTTTCAAATATTGTGTTGAACTCAAAGATTAAAATGTTAAAAACATTTTCTTAAACTATATTTCTTAAACTATGTTATTAAAACTGTGTGGCTTGACTTTGTTGAACTCTAATCTTAAAAACTACTTATTTTTAACTGATATATTTTCTTAAAAACTAAATCTTATATACTAAATTTTGCTTTTATTACATTACAAAAAACAACAAAAACAAAATAGGAATAATTTTATTAAATTTTATATTTTGGGAAAAAGATTTAATTATGCAATATTGTAACTTATTTCTAAGAAACAGAGAAACAGAAACAGAGAAGTGTGAAATTAGCATGAGAAATATTAATGTTATAGTTATTTTTTGTTTGAGAAGGTGTATTTGGAAAACATGTTGATTCAATATTTTAAAATAAAAGGATTTTCGGAAAAGATAAAAAGACTTATTCTTAGTATGAACTAAAATTGTGATAACTGATATTATTTATTAGTTTTATCCTTTATAAAACTATCGGCTAGAGATTAAAAAGAAAATTCTTAGTAACGGCTAAAATTGTGATAAATGATAATATTTTATAGTTTTATTCTTTATAAAAGTATCGGCTAGAGATTAAAAGAAAATTTCAGTTTTGAAAATGTGTTTAGAGAACATTTATTGGTATGTGAAACTAATATTGCGATTTTAGAAAGATTTAGAGTTTGTATTTCTAGGAAATAGTGATTGAAAATTTGTAATGAGAAATACGGCACAACATCCCTCCCCCCTTAAAATGAGTTGAATTTATCGAAAATGGTAAGAATTGGAGAGAAATTTAACTGACTTGTTTGTTTGTGTTGTTTTTATATTTTGCTTTTGTTTTCTTAAGTTTAATGTTGTTTTAGAGAGATAAAAAGTAGATAAGAATTTTTAATAATAGAGAAAAAAAATTTTTTTTTTTTGTTTAATATTTTATTTTGATTAAATTGTTTGTGCAAATAATTTTTTTCAAAATAGACAGTTGAATAACTTGTTTATATGAGATCAGTAAGTTATTTCAATTAGTTATCAAAAAAAAAACATTGGTTATGTTCGTTTGTTTTAAAATGTTGCATTATGTTTTTTATGTTTTTTTTTTTTGTTTGAATCGTACTTTTAACTTATATTACCCTAAGGTTTTAAAATTATATAATTTGTTTTCAAAAATTCCTAAATATTAAAATGAAAAATTATTTAATTTGCAAAAGTTTAATTATTTGTTTTTTTTTTTTATGTTAATCTTATATCTAAGCTAAATTAAATGGCAATTCTCTCATTTCGGCTGAATTTCGCATGTTAGAATAATGTGATTTGTTTGTTTTTCTAATGTTTTCGTTTTTTTTTTGATAGTTTTTACAACTAGTTTTGGAAATTTTATATTATGCTTAAATTTAAAACTTATTATTATTGGAATTATTATGATTAAAATACAATACAGATTTGACATATTCGAAGTTGATTCGTTTATTTTTATTGATTTTGATTAATGTAATAAAATTCGATCATGTTCCGCTAAATCTAAATGGTTTTGTATACTCTATAGTAATTAATGCTAGGCTCGAAAAAATTATTTGTGTATTTTAAAAATGTTAATGTAACTCTACTTCTAAATAAGCACTTTCAGTTTGTTTAACTGGATTTTGAATGATTGGATTATTTATTTCTCGAAAACTTATTTTCACTGAAGCTTTAAATTTTTGTGAAATAGATATAATCCGTCATAATGAATGATATTGGTCATCTTGACTTAAATGTATGAAAATGAGAATTTTTATTAATCGTAACGAAATTAAAGTAAAAAAAATTCTGAACAAAAATTAAGGAAAATTAGGTAAATGTAAAAAAAAACTACTTTGAACTACTACTCAATGAAAATTTTTTTTTGAAATTTGTCAGCTATGCAAATATTCGGAAACCGTACTGATGAAGTTTTTTGTTCTATATATGTTTTTTCATAACAGTCGGCTTGAAAGCTGGAATGTTTGTTTTGAAATTTGTTTAATGTGTAATAAAAGGACGAATTATTTTGATTAGAGGAATTTTGAAACTGATTTTGATTTTCTAAGCGTAAAAGGATAATAAGAAATATAAAAGATAAAGAATTGATTACTAGTCTTGACGTTATTGTGAACATTACTTCAAATGGATTAATTACTGATCGACTTATAATATCAATTAAAATTATGTAAATAAAGGAAATTAAGATTTTGCTTGGGTGCAAGTATATAATAACAACGTAAAAAAACAAATAAAAAGCAATGATATCTTATCACACGCACATTTCAGCGGTAAGAACGTCAAAGGAACCAAATCAGGAGTTTGTTTTTAGGGTTTAATACACAACATTAAAGTACCAAACCAAAGAAATGATACATTTTGATAAGCAAATTGGATACTGCGACAGTAAAAACATTTCATGTAATTATTCAAGCTAAAATTTTCAATAAACATACCAAGCTACAAAAATGTATGTACATTTTATGAACTAAAACTTAAAAATAAAAAATATATAAATAAATAGTCCCGATGGTCGACACAATTAAGTTTACAAAGTATAAATTTATTTTTCTTCGAATTCTAAATGTACAATGCATTATTTGAAAGTTAATCTGAAACGAGAGAAGTACAAGCCAAACGCGAAAACTCTTTGAAGGCACACAGTATTTTATTTTTGAAAGCCCTAATTTTGGGCGTTTAATGACAAGAGATCCCTTACACTTCAAAGAGTTTTTGCGTTTGGCTTGTACTTCTCTCGTTTCAGATTAACTTTCAAATAATGCATTGTACATTTAGAATTCGAAGAAAAATAAATTTATACTTTGTAAACTTAATTGTGTCGACCATCGGGACTATTTATTTATATATTTTTTATTTTTAAGTTTTAGTTCATAAAATGTACATACATTTTTGTAGCTTGGTATGTTTATTGAAAATTTTAGCTTGAATAATTACATGAAATGTTTTTACTGTCGCAGTATCCAATTTGCTTATCAAAATGTATCATTTCTTTGGTTTGGTACTTTAATGTTGTGTATTAAACCCTAAAAACAAACTCCTGATTTGGTTCCTTTGACGTTCTTACCGCTGAAATGTGCGTGTGATAAGATATCATTGCTTTTTATTTGTTTTTTTACGTTGTGTACCTAATCTCTCTAAAAAACTGCTGTATTTACATTTTTGATGTCTTTTTCCGCTAAGATATCATTTCTTTTTGTTTGTTTTGTTTTCGTACATTGTGTATTAAACATCTTAAAAAAAACTGCTGAATTTACATTTTTAATGTTTTTTCCGTTGATATCATTTCTTTTTGTTGGTCTATATAAAAAAAATATAACACCAATATCCAATTTTTAATCCATTACTAATCCCTTTTCAATTATTATCCAATCCACATCCATTCCATATCTAATCCATATCCAATCCATATCCAATCCATATCCAATCCATATCCAATCCATATCCAATCCATATTCAATTCATATCCAATCCATATCCAATCAATATCCAATCCATATCCAATTCATATCCAATCCATATCCAATCCATGTCCAATTCATACCCAATCTATATCCAATCCATATCTAATCCATATCCAATTCATATCCAATCCATATCCAATACATATCCATTCCATATTCAATCCATATTAAATCCATATTCAATCCATATCCAATCCATATCCAATCCATATCCAATACATCTCCAATCCATACTCAATTAATATCCAATCCATATCCAATTCATACCCAATCCATAGCCAATCCATATCCAATCCATATCCAATTCATATACAATCCCATATTCAACCCATATCAAATCAATATCCAATCTGTATTTAATACATATCCAATCCATATCCAATTCATGTCCATGTCATATCCATACGAAGGCCAATCCATATCCTCATCCATATCCATATCTTTATCTATATCCATATCCACATCCATATTCATATACATATCCATATTCATACCTATATCAATATCCATATCCACATCCATATCCATATCTAAATCCATATCCAGCCCAAGTTAACAAATCATCTTAAAATTAGGAACAATAACATATTTATGAGACTACCAGTGTAAACTACTGAAGAGTTTTTAAAAGCGATATTACATCTTTTTAATTAGTAGCCCGAATAATTGCTGTACCAGCAACAATCATATTTGCTCCAGCTTTAGCACACTCATTAATTGTTTCTGGTCCAACTCCTCCATCAACCTCTATATCTGATGTTGGGGTAATTTTAACGTGGCCATTCCACTTTTGGCATAATATCACTCATAAATTTTGACCCCCGAAACCGGGTTTAACGGTCATAATTAAAATCATATCAGCTAAGGGAATGTACTCTTTCACAAGCTCAACCGGAGTGCATGGTTTTAAAGCTAAAACCTTCATTCCAGCGTCTTTAACTTTCCTTGAAACTTCTGCAACAATTGTTTGCACCGGTTCAACATGAAAAGTATATTGATCATCACCTGCATCGGCCATTGGTTCTATCCACTTTCACTCATAAATTTTTGACCACCAAAACGGTCATAATTAAAATAACTAAAAAGAAAAAGTTAAATTAAATATAATTAACAAGTTACACAATTAGAAACTTATTTGATCAATTATTGTTATCTAATATCTAGTATGTGTGTTTCGGAGAGTAGATGTTGTACAGACCGTGATATTATAGATCTACTGATCTTATAAATAAACAAAACTTAAGCAAACGTTCTAACAAAGCTAAAGTTGGAATTCCAGTCACAGAATATAATTTTTAACAGATGGTAGCTTATTAGAGTTTGCTGATTCACTATTAATTTGAAGAAATATGTCGCACTTGTTACAAACTAGAAAATAAAACACAATTCCACACATACTTGATAGTATATAACAATTATTAATCAAATAAGTTTAATAATTAATAATTATTAATCATTTAAGTTTAACTTAACTTTTTCTTTTCAGTTAACTGTAGTAATTTAAGATAATAATTATATTAAAAATAACAAAAGCAACCTTGATTTGGAAGAAATAATATTTATGAATGTTTTCAAAATACAAATTATCTGTCAAAATTTTCAAATAGGAAAGTAGGTAAGGTAGTTTCAGAAAGTAGGAATGTATTTCGAAAAAAGGAAATCAGTGCCATCTCTATTAAAAATTACCGTCGTAGTTACGACCAATTTTTAAGTGAAAATAAAATCTCATTCCATAAATATTAAATATTTCTGTTTTTCGTTGTTTTTTTCAGTTTTTTAGTTTTAAAATATGTTACCATTTCAGATTTAAAGAATATTTATATGCTTTGAGCCATATAATGACTATAATATTATTACAACGGTGAAATAAAGGAATTCGAAATTGGATTTTTTCATGTTTAGCTGTAAGATAAGGGCTCGTCAAAATTTTAAATTGAGTTTTTTTTTTTTAGTAATTTTTTTGTTGTATTAAAAAACTCGCCAATTTCTATCGAAATTTATGATTCTCTTTTGTGGAATTATTTTTTGTTTTAGTTGGTGTCCTGTTTAAATTTATTTTGAAGTTTTCATCAGAGTTACTTGAAATATGAAGTGGTTTTGTTTTTTCTTTCATGATCTTTTCTTTGTTCATTTTACATTTTATAGGTTGTTTATTTGAATTTTTAACGGGTGTGAAATCCTGGGTTGTTTGAACCTGTGGTAACTCTGGTAAAGGGAATTGGAGCGTATTTTTGTTTTTCTTAAATGTATTTAATTTTTTCGTTTTCAGTTTATTTTTCAAAATTTTAAATTTATTTTCAATATGTTTTAGTTTTTTAGTTGTGATGTGTAATTTTCTATCTGTTCGTTCTTTATGGAGTGCCTGTTTAATTTCTAATTGTTGTCTTAAATTGATATTTTCATTTAAAAGTATTTTATTTTCTTGGAATTGCTCGACTACTTTTAGAATTGCTGTGTTTAAGTTGTTGTTTGCGTCAGTCTGTAAGTATTTGTATTTGTTGTGGGAGTCTTTGAGTTCTAAGGTGAGTTTTTTTAGATGTGTGTTGGATGCATGTAAGTCTTTGATTAAATGTTCGTTAGCTAGTTGTAAATTTGTGATGTCTCGTTGATTATCTTTTAATAATGATTTGTATTGTTCTAGTTCGTTGTTTATATATTTATTAGAAGTCTGGAGCTCAAATATATAATTTTGATATTGGATATTTTCGTTTTTTAATTGTTCTATTATAAATTTGTCCTGTGTTTTTTTATAAATTTGTTGAGTGTGCTTTGTGGTTAAGAATTGTTGTGGCGGTTGGGAGTTAGAATAAGAAGGATGGGGATTGTCATTCAGAATTTGAATATAGTTAGCTTGTTGAGTTTTGTTTGAAAATAATTGATTATTTGTGGGTAACGTGCTTGGAATAATGAATGAAGTGTCATTTTGTTTACCGAAATTTAATATTGATTCTGTTTCTAGTGCCTGCTTAATTAATATGTCTAGATTTTTTTCTAACGAACTAATTATGCTAAACTTGATGTTGGATTACATAAACCTATCTTGAATGTTTTTATAGCGTATTCCTCTATTTCTCCTAAAAAAGATTCGTTGCCAACAGGATATTTTAATTTAATTGCTCGTTTTGTTTTATATAAAAATGTTTGCAAACGGGTTGAATAACTTAGCACATTTTCGAAAGGTAGTTGTCTGCAATTAAGTAAGTCATTTGTCAAATCTGATATGGTTTTGATCGGTGAAAAGTGATCATAGAGAAAATTTGTTAGGTCTGTGAGACTTTTAAATTGTTCTAAATTATTAAGCAAATCAAAAGCCTCACCGTGAAACCGAGTATAGATTATCGACATAAATAATATTTTATTTTCGATTGTCAGGGAATTATAAATAACGCTAGATATATACACAAAAATTTCTAAATTTGCCGATAAATCTGGCGTACATTCACCACTAAAAATAGGTATTATTTGCACTAATTTAAAAATGTCGATAGTTGCCATTTTTTATATTTAAATTAAGTTTGATTTAAAAACAATTTTTCTTATAGCTATTAATTTAATTCTAATTCTAGCACAGTACCTTTTTTCAATGTTGGTTTAGTTGAAGAGCTGATTGGATCCTTGTTTCCTGTGGTTGTGGTGGTGCTTCCCCTGGTGATTCTTAAATTATAATTTGTTTGTGGTTTGTTGTTTCTATTGTCGCCCATTTACTCTTGCAATCGACAAATTTGTTGTTTTTGCTTTTTGTTGACACCTTTTTTATTCATTAAAAACTTTTTTGTTAATAAAATTATATTTTGCTTTTGTTATTATTTTTTTATAGCACTTATTGTCCAATTCACTTTTATAAATTTTTTTTTGATTCAATTTATGTTTTGCAGTTTGTATTTGTTATTTTTTATATCACTTTTTGTCCAACACTTTAATTTCTTTTTAAAATAATAATTGCGATATTTTGTTTTACAAAAATTTTGCAAAAACCCCTGATAAAGTTCTTTTTATTTTATTTTTTAAGTAGAATTAAACTAAATCCTTTCTAGAGATTTTCTACAATCCTACCGACTACGCCACTGTTATACCCGGGGTTTATATTTTATTAAAATGAAACACTTAGTTTGAAACACTAGAAACACTGTTATACCCGGGGTTGTATTTGATTTAAAAAATGAAACACTTACATTGGTTTAAAATAAAAAACAATTTATTTAACTTCAATTTAAACACTTTAGTTTTTATTTTTTATTTTAAAATTTTATTTGAATATTATATATATTTTTTTTTTTTTTATTTCTTTAACTGTTAGATTGTAATTCCCAAACTGTTATATTTGAAACTTTTAAGCACTATCAATAATGAACTGCTAATGAACTCAATAATGAAGATTGAAGACTAAGACTGTGTGTCTTAAAATTTATTCTTAAAACTTTATTTTCAAATATTGTGTTGAACTCAAAGATTAAAATGTTAAAAACATTTTCTTAAACTATATTTCTTAAACTATGTTATTAAAACTGTGTGGCTTGACTTTGTTGAACTCTAATCTTAAAAACTACTTATTTTTAACTGATATATTTTCTTAAAAACTAAATCTTATATACTAAATTTTGCTTTTATTACATTACAAAAAACAACAAAAACAAAATAGGAATAATTTTATTAAATTTTATATTTTGGGAAAAAGATTTAATTATGCAATATTGTAACTTATTTCTAAGAAACAGAGAAACAGAAACAGAGAAGTGTGAAATTAGCATGAGAAATATTAATGTTATAGTTATTTTTTGTTTGAGAAGGTGTATTTGGAAAACATGTTGATTCAATATTTTAAAATAAAAGGATTTTCGGAAAAGATAAAAAGACTTATTCTTAGTATGAACTAAAATTGTGATAACTGATATTATTTATTAGTTTTATCCTTTATAAAACTATCGGCTAGAGATTAAAAAGAAAATTCTTAGTAACGACTAAAATTGTGATAAATGATAATATTTTATAGTTTTATTCTTTATAAAAGTATCGGCTAGAGATTAAAAGAAAATTTCAGTTTTGAAAATGTGTTTAGAGAACATTTATTGGTATGTGAAACTAATATTGCGATTTTAGAAAGATTTAGAGTTTGTATTTCTAGGAAATAGTGATTGAAAATTTGTAATGAGAAATACGGCACAACAAAATCAATAGTATAGAAGTGAACGTTGAAGAAATAATTCGCAGTAAGTACCCCAATTGCATATCAAACGATAGTAGCAAAGTTATACGAGATTACAAAGCGGAAATACACATAAAGCAGAGTACTCCAGTTTTTCATAAACCGTACGCAGTACCACTACGATTGAAAGATAAAGTTCAAGCTGAAATTGAAAGGTTGGTTGCAGAAGGCATATTGCTACCGATTAAATATTCAGATTGGGCTAGTCCAGTTGTCGTAGTCCCTAAACCTAATGGAGATATTCGCTTATGTATTGATTGTAAGGTTACAATCAACAGACATATTCATATGGAACATTATCCTCTTCCAACCATAGAGGAAATATTTGCCAGTCTAAGCAATTGTTCTTACTTTTGTATACTGGATTTATCAGGTGCTTATCAACAACTTGAGATATCAGAGTCTTCGCGACATTTATTAACGGTCAATACACACCGTGGTCTTTATCAATTTACACGTCTCCCTTTTGGTGTAGCGAGTGCACCAGCATTGTTCCATAGACCAAATATTAGTTAATTTAAAAAATGTTTATTGTTATTTGGATGATATTATCATTGGCGGTCCAAGTTTAAATGATTGTAAGGATAATCTATTTCATACGTTAGAACGTCTTAATTCATATAATGTAAAAATAAATTTACACAAAGGTCGATTTTTACAAACTAAAGTTGAATATTTAGGTCATGTATTATCAAATAATACAATTCAACCAAATCCCAAAAAAATACAGGCCATACTTGATGCGCCAGCTCCAAAAACTGTTACGGAGCTTCAGTCGATTTTAGGGTTACTGAATTATTATCGACGTTTCATCCCAAATCTTTCATCAAAACTGAAAGATTTTTATGCCTTATTAAATAAGGATTCCAAATTTGAATGGTCAGAAAGTTTAAATGTAGCTTTTAAAAATGCAAAATTGTTAATCATAGATAATAATGTCTTAGAATTGTTTGATCCAGAAAAAGAAATAGTTATATCTACGGACGCGAGCCCATACGGAATCGGGGCCGTGTTATCCCATTATTTTAATGGAGAGGAAAAGCCGGTTATGTTTGCGTCATGTACCTTGTCAACAACAGAAAAGAATTATTCACAAATTCACCGAGAAGCGTTGGCTGTAATATATGCTGTTAAAAAGTTCCATAAATATATATATGGGAAAGAGTTCAAAATATATACGGATCACCAAGCATTGAAAGATATTTTCAACCCAACTAAAAGTACTCCGTCCATAGCCGCTGCTCGATTGCAGCGATGGGCTATTATTTTGTCGATGTATAACTATAAAATAATACATCGACCTGCTGCCAAAATGTCAAACGCCGATTGCCTATCTCGTTTACCAACCCAAAATAGTAGCGACATAAAATACCTGAGTATAAATGCAATTAATATATATTCGGAGATACCAATTGCAGTAGAGACCGTCAAGGAATCATTAATTCGTGATAGAGTTCTAAGTCAAGTCTTTGATTATGTAGTAGGCTCATGGCCAAAAATTGTTAGTCCAGAAACAAATTCATATAAACAAAAGAAAGCCGCTTTAAGTAGTGATGAAGGATGTTTGTTTTATGGCAATCGTTTAATAATTCCAGAAGATCTTCGCATACGAGTTTTAAAATTATGTCATCAAAACCATTCTGGGATTGTTAAAATGAAAATGCAAATTCGGTCTTATTTCTGGTGGCCTGCAATTGATAAGGATATTGAAAAGTTTGTAAAAGAATGTGAGAGTTGTCAGCAAACATTAAATGTACCAGCAGAAAAAATAAATTCAAGGTGGCCAATCACGCAATACCCTTTTGAACGTATACATCTCGATTTTTTTCATTTTGGAGGTAAGGTGTACCTAATATTAGTTGATCCATATAGTAAATTTTTGGAAATTCAGCTAATGCGAAATACTTCAGCTAACCAAGTTTGTCAAAAGCTATCAAAATTTTTTTCAATATTTGGGTTGCCAGCCCAAATTGTTACGGATAATGGTCCTCCTTTTGGTTCATACGATTTCAAAAAATATTGTAATATGCATCAAATAGTGCTTACTCACACTCCTCCATACCATCCACAGTCGAATGGATTAGCAGAACGACATGTTCAAACGGTCAAAAATGCTCTTAAAAAATTTTTCCTGGACAATAACAAATTGTCAGTTATAGATCAAATTAACCAATTTTCGCTAAACTATCGTAACTCACCTTGCATTCAATTATCCAAAACTCCAGCTGAGATTGTATTTTCATATAAACCGAAAACATTTTTAGATTGTATAAATAAGAAAAAAATAAATTTCAAACTAGTTAATAATAAAAATAAAATAGTAAATAAGAAAATTCAAAATAAAAAATATGTCAAAGAAGTTGTAGCTAGTAACCAATATAAAGTCGGGGAAAATATTATGTATAGGAACCATTTTAAGCATATAATTAACTGAAAACTTGCAAAAAATTGTTAAAATACTTAGTCAGTATACCTATTTAATTAATGTAGATAATAATATAAGAGTGGTTCACAGAAATGAAATTCGTAGGTCTACATTACATGATAAATACCACCCTGGTATTAGAATTAGACCAAATTTACCAACGAGAACTAAACATGTTAAAGGTTTAGATGATCTAAATTTAAAGACACCAAAGATGGAAGTCACACCTATTAGAAAATCAAATAGAATTAAGGAATTGTATAGAGATAAGCAAATCAGTTATAAATAATAACATTAGTCGGGGAAAGTGTTATGTATTGAGCCACTATATATTTAATATAAAATTAAATATAATACCAAAACCTGCAATTAACGTTACGAATTGAAATTATAATTTTGTTGATATTGTTGTTCATTACATAAAATTGTGTCTTACAATAAACATTAAATTAACTTAAATAAATATTAACTAAAGTCTTTTTATTAAACTATATTTCTTATAAGTCTAGTAAAAATAAGAAAAATAAAATGCTTGAGAATAAACTATTTCATTATACACTCATTGATTAAACTACTATTATTTTATATTTTATATATGTATTGTTCTCGTTTTAACGAGAACAATACATATACATATTACATATTACTATACCAACAAATGATACATATTACATATTACATATTACTATACCAACAAATGAAGTTTTCAATTTGTTATGGGAATATTTAATAAACTATAGAACTGTTGAAGAATTTAATTATAATCACTAGTTGTGGAATGAATACAATTACAATGGAAGACATACGCATGGAAAGCATATATACTTTAGTAGTCGTGGATAAAATAATTACGAGAGTAATTTACATTTATTGTGTTATTTCCAGTGATTTTATAATAGTGAATATTTTATGATTGACAAACAATATTTTTTAACAACCAGGAACAAATATTAAAATTATGTAAACATTTTCAAAGTTTGTTATGAAAACTTGCTGACAAACTCTTTTCGCTATATGGATAAATTAATTTTTAATTCATAAAATAGCAAAAATTATATATTTGGTTTTAATAAAATCCAAAACGTATCCTAAACGTCAATTTTTGTTCATTTTTTTATACAGTCGCAGGGAGGGAGAAACTATTATTTTTTGTGGTAGGCATTTTTCTTATAGATTTAAAAGAGACTCGCAATAACTGAACAATTTTGAATCAAATGAAAAATTTACGCACGTTAATGGGAAGACATAACTGTTTCTCTCTGAGACAAATAAAGGAAAACCAAAGAATTAAGAGACTAAGGAAATGAAACCTCTGAATATATACACAAAAATATTTGAAGTATTTTTTCTCTCTTCTCCTCTCTTATTTATTCTCATTCGTCCATTTTCTACTGTCAAAAAAAAATATTGTAAACATTGTTTGGTTTGGTTATAATTTGTTTTAATAAAATTGTTTTTATTATTTATCGCGGCGATATTTTGACGAATTTATAATAAATATAAAAAATACTTTTGATTTTATTATAATTTAAAAATAATTTTAAAGAAAAATTAAATATATTAAGTGAAAATTTTGAATAAAACATTAATTACATGAAGTGTGTGATAATGACGAGTAAAAATTACCGAAAACATATACAAGATTTGATTTCTTATCATAGGTAACTAATACTGATATTATAATTTACTTTTCGATTAATAAGTTTTAAGTTTTTTAAATATTTTCGAGAAAAATATATAATCTAAAATCAATGTAAACAATAATAAAATAACTAATATGGTTTTTTGAGCACTAGATATCACCAAAATAATATTGAAATTTGAAAACTTACGCCAAGTGCCAACGGCAAACAGTGTTAATTATATTGAAATTATATTTGAGAAAAACACACTAATTTTTGATATCTATATATTATACAGATATCAAAAATTAGTGTGTTTTTTCTCAAATATAATTTCAATATTTATAATAAAATACTTGGCTTTTTTACTGCCAAATTTTTTATGTTGTTTTTTTATGTAATGGCGTCTTTTTTATATTAATTTTGGGGGCAAAAATACGCTTAAATTTGGAATTCAATGCAATAGAAATATTTACGTCGCCTCTACTAAAATGCATGTGTGTTAGTAACAATTTATTAGTGTTCAAAATATGTTCAAATTTTAACATCAATTTCACTTCTTCTATTCTCTTAATTCTTTGAGGAAAACAAAAAAACAAATTTTAGTTGTGGTGATCATTCAATTGTTGGTGATCTACAATTGTGCATTTAGCAAATAGTAGCAAAATATTATAAGTTAATTAATTACAATAGATAATATTACACTTTATTGTTTTCAGGGTTCCGTTTTTTATACGGAACACTATTGGTGAGAGTAAAACGAGTTTTTCACATTATATCGATTATCTCGTAAACTATAAATGCTATGGACTTGAAATTTGAGGTGCGTATAAAACAAATCTGTCCACATGAAATGACGGATACAAATAAAACTAAAGTGGTTTTCGTTTGGTTTACAGGGGTACGATGTGAGACCTTTGAGAAAATATATTTTTTTATAGACTCAAGTAGGGTATCATATGGAAGGGCTTCATTTCAGTATTCCTTTAAAATTTATTTTGGAATTTTACACCTCACCATTTTTTGTATAATTTGGAATAATGACGTTTTTTTCGTGTTTTCTTACCTCGATTAGCTCCGAACCTAACTGATTGAAAATTTTCAAATGTATTTGGAATGATAGAAAAATTAGTACGTTTTTAATAAAAAATATAAAAAAGTGTCATATTCTCATACTTAGATTTATTAAGGGGGTGGATATGAGGGGGGGGTAAAATCACTATTTAAAATGGGGTCAAGTGGGGTGTCATTTGAAAGAGCACTTTATTTAAAAAACATAGCAATTTTTTTTAGAATTTTGCGATGCACAGTTTTTGAGTTATTTTCAAAAAAGTGCAACTTTCAGACAGTTCCCCCCCCCCTACGTTTCGACACTGATTGACAGAAAAATTTGTAAAAATTCACGAAGTTAGGAAATTTGGTAAATTTTGTATGAAAATTATAGCGAGGTCTCAAATAATTATATTTCTGTGTGTTTAGGGGACCGGTGTAAAGAGGGTAAAAAAAAATTTTTTCGACCCAAGCGAGTGGGGTGTCATTTGAAAGAACACTTAATTTAAAATTTGTTGCAGTTTTTTTTAGAATTTGGCGGTGCACAGTTTTTGAGTTATGGACAAAAAAGTGCAAAATTCAGACCTTTCCCCCCCCCCCCCCCTACGTTTCGACACTGATTGACCGAAAAATTTGAAAAAATTCACAGAGCTAGGAAATTTAGTAAATTTTGTATGAAAATTATAGAGAGGTCTCAAATAATTATATTCCAGTGTGTTTAGGGGATCGGTGTGAAGAGGGTAACAAAAAATTTTTTTGACCCAAGCGAGTAGGGTGTCATTTGAAAGAACACCTGATTTAAAATTTGTTGCAATTTTTTTAGGAATTTTGCGGTCTACAGTTTTTGAGTTATGGACAAAAAAGTGCAAAATTCAGACCGTTCCCCGCCCTACGATTCGACACTGATTGACAGAAAAATTTGAAAAAATTCACAGAGCTAGGAAATTTGGTAAATTTTGTATGAAAACTATATCGAAGTCTCAAATAATTAAATATCTGTGTGTTTAGGGGACCGGGGTAGAGAGGGTAAAAAAAAACCTTTTTTGACCCAAGCGAGTGAGATGTCATTTAAAAGAACACCTAATTTATAAATCATTGCAATTGTTTTTAGAATTTTGTGATGTAAAGTTTTTGAGTTATTATCAAAAAAGTGCAAAATTCAGATCGTTTCGCTCCCTACGTTTCGACGATGATTGACAGAAAAATTTGAAAAAATTCGCAGAGACAGGAAAATTTTTAAATTTTGAATGAAAATCATAGCAAAGTCTCAAATAACTATATTTCTGTGTGTTTAGGGGATGGGTGTGGGGAGAGTAAAAAACCACTTTTGACCCAAGCGAATGGGGTGTCATATGAAGGAGCACTTAATTTAAGAAACATTACAATTTTTTAGAACTTAGCGGTGCACAGTTTTTGTGTTATTGAAAAAAAATATTTTTAGTATGTAGCCTCTAAATTTCAACACTTCTACCCCCCCTAAATTTCAACACTTGATTGACCGAAAAAATAATTAAATTTAAACCATTTACAAGCTGGTGAATCTTTCTTGGGTTACCATAAACATCTATGGATGAGATTTAACCTAATGTAACATTTTTTGAGTTATTTTTGATCAATGTGGATTTGATTGTAATTTACTATTGACATTTACGATTAAACATTAATTATTTTGTTATGCGTCTATGGTCTGGAAATATAAGGACATTACAACACAACTTTTTGTCAATAGTTTTTTTAATTTATCGAATTTTTTTTTCTGAAGAACTTAGCGAAGACACGTTTACTTCAGTGCAAATCAATTTTCACCATATCTACAAAATCGTACACTTTACAAAAAAAAAAAATTGTAAGCAAAAAGTGTGTAGTTTGATTTACTTAATTAAAAAAAAACCTTAAATGTAAAGGTTCTAATTTAAAAAAAAACCTATTTTGGCATATATCTCCAATACTTATGAGTTTCAAGGTCATTCAATATTACCATTGGACGTCCCTCTCGACGCTTAACAAATATCACCCAGGGTTTTTTTGTCCCATCTAGCATGGTTCTCGAGATAAAAGCCTGGCATTTTTTAAAAAACTCACCCTGTCTATAGAAAATGTGGAATATTTGAATGAGTGTTCCACCAGCTGGATTATTAGCAGTTCAGTTTTAGTTATGTTTTTACAAATTTGAATAAAGTCATTTCGATACCCAAATGCGTATCGAAATGGCCTTACGATACGCAACATTTTGTCTTTCAAGGTTGGCCACATTGGTCATACAAAAGCCAGTGAACATTAAAACGAATAGTTATGTAAATAAAATTAATAAGAATATCTAAATTAGTGA
The DNA here is from genome assembly GCA_963693315.1 of Diogma glabrata. Classification (NCBI taxonomy): domain Eukaryota; kingdom Metazoa; phylum Arthropoda; class Insecta; order Diptera; family Cylindrotomidae; genus Diogma; species Diogma glabrata. Next base: position 34,180,670 of record OY856186.1, on the reverse strand, counting down.
ATATCTAAAACCGCAGGAGGGATCGATTTTGATCGATTATGATCAATGTTGATCTACGGGTCTGACTACCCTGCGTACTCCAGTCCCTGCCATTGACATATGAGTTAGCGTGAGATATCACATACCACTGGCAATGGCAGGAGATGTCATTAGCCAAGATGATATCTTAGGGTGCTGGCGGACGAACTTTAATTAGTCAACGGCAGCACTTCCAGTCTTAGCTGGGCAGCGTTCCGTAGCGGTACCGCTCATTAGCTCTTCCGAGGAATCGAACCAACACGTAGTTATGTGTGGGCTTTGTGCCTCGATTGAAGTGGTGGGCGGTGCGTCTGGGGTGCGCTGCATCAGCTGGATTATTGGCATTTAGTTTTGTTTTGTTTTCTGCAAATTTCTCACAATTTGTTTTTCACTTATTATTTTGTTATTATTTCTTCATCTTATCATGAAATATTGGCATATGTCATATTTTGTAGTATGATAGGATTTTTTACTTAGTTATGCTTTTTAAAATAAAACACAAAAAAATAAAATAAACATTTTGATATATATATGGCAGTACAACCGAAAAAAAATAAGTCTGCAAGTGGTAAAGCAAATTTGCGCAATCCACCCGCCCATAAAGCGGCATGTCCACGGAATTTGCAGGGACAAAACATATATGAATCAATAAAAAATTTTAAAATACATGTTCAAAACATCTGCGGATTGAACGCTAACCATGACCACGTGCAACATCATCTTGAGCACGAAAAACCGAACATTCTATTCCTTACAGAAACACAAGTTTCTGAAAATTTTCTCTTTATAGAATCGCTTAATTCCAAATATAGGCTCGAATCAGCTTTCAAACTCCATCAGGGCGTATGCGCATTCATTCATGAGAGTGTTGCGTACACGCGCTTTCCAAATTTTGAACTACACGGTGACGGCTTCAATACAATGGTTTTAAAGATTTGTCTTCCAGAAATGACTTTTTTTACAATAGCTTTATACCGGTCCCCCAACAAACGTAACCCAAACTTTTTTAATATACTGACAAAAATTATGGACGAGATTAGAGCAAAGTCCCCTAATTGTGAAGTTATCGTTACCGGTGACTTCAACGTCCACAACAAATCATGGTTGGAATTCTCCAAATCGACCGACGATGTTGACAATAGTGGAAAACTGGCAGAAATTTTTGCCGCGTCTCAGGGCCTATTCCAAATTGTAAAAAGCCCGACTTTCACTCCCCGTAATGGCGGTGATAATAGTTTTCTACTAGATCTCTATCTTACCACAATGCCAGATATTACGAGTGTCGATGTTGCGAAAGGTAGTATTGGAAATTCTGATCATTATTTAATCTCATCAGTTATCAAAACTGATTTACTTAAAACTACAGCTCCCAAACCCCGTAAAATATTTCACTACTCAAAAATGGATAAGAGTGGTCTTCAAAATTTTTTCCATGGTTTCCCTTTCGACCGTCATTGTTTTTACACTGATAATGTAAATGTTTCTGCTCAAAACTTTACAGAAACCATCCAATTTGCTATAAATAAATTTGTCCCTTTCTCCATAGTAAAACCCAAACAAAAATACTTGTATTCGAAAGCTGCCAAAACGGCACTTAGAAACAAACGTAGATCATTTAATATTTGGATTCATAACAAAACTCCCACTAATCGATCCCAATATCTAAAGGCCAACAAAATATCTAATCAGATTATCTCAAACGAAAAGTCCGAAATTGACAGAGCGAAAGCCTCAAAACTTACGTCTATGTCTGTTTCTGACAAGAGTTTCTACAGTGCCATTAATTCTTTAAATTCTGGTACAAAATTTTCTATTCCCCCTATTATTGATGGTGATTTAATCGTCAATGATCCCGCAAGAAAAGCTAGCTTGTTCGCTGAACGCTTTGCTCTGAACTCCACTGTTTTGGAAACTCCTAAAGAAATACCCCAAATCCAGTCTTCAGAAGTTAATATGAATGAACTTCACTTCAAACCCAAAATAGTCGCTAAACTTTTAAAGGGGTTAAACATCAACAAAGCATCAGGAATGGACAATATTCCACCCATTATTTTAAAAACCTTTTCCAAAGAACTTGCACCAACTTTAACTAAAATATTCTACCAATCCTACAAATCTGGTATATTTCCCTCGTGCTGGAAGTTGGCAAATGTCCAGCCCGTCCCCAAAAAGGGACCAAAATCCGATATCTCAAATTATAGGCCAATAGCTTTACTATCGATCCTATCCAAAGTCTATGAGCATTATATTAATACACATATTTCAAAATTTCTGGAAGAAAATCATTTAATATCCGACAGCCAATACGGTTTTCGAAACAAAAGATCAACTACCGATCTATTAAACTATGTAGCGCATTGTTGGAACAGCATACTTGATAAAGGTGGTGAAACATACGTTATCGCTTTAGACATCTCCAAGGCATTCGATCGAGTCTGGCATGCCAACTTAATCAACAAGCTCGTTGCGTACGGTTTTCATCCCAATGTTGTGAAGCTGATTCAAAATTTTCTATCCGACCGATACATTTCGGTAACCTTAGACGGATATTCTTCTGAGTCTAAACTAATTAACGCTGGTGTACCCCAAGGCTCAGTATTGTCCCCAACCCTATTTTTGATTTATATCAACGAATTGTTGAAAATCACCAGCAACCCAATAAATAGTTTTGCAGATGATAGTACTCTGCACAAGTCGTTCGAGCCCCTTCCTTCAAAAGGTAAAATGCACGAACGAATTAATCCTGCCCGGAGAGACGCTGCCATAAACGTGAACAAAGACCTGAACAAAGTCGCCGACTGGGGTGACCAAAACCTTGTCAATTTCAACTCCACCAAAACACAGCTGTTGATTGTTTCCAGATTAAAGACCGAGTTCCCCAAAGATATTTTATTTAGTATGTGTGATGAACCAATAGGTGAATGTAAAAACATTCGTTTATTGGGTGTCACAGTTTCAAATGACCTACTCTGGAACGATCATGTAATGGCGATGGCAAAAAGCGCGTCTAAAAAACTCGGCCTCCTAAATAGATGCAAAAAATTTTTCACTCCATACCAATTGCTCCATGTTTATAAGTCCTATATTCGTCCCTGTATGGAGTACTGCTGTCAAGTTTGGGGTGCTGCCTCTGTTTCCATCTTGGCCCTCTTGGACTCTGTTCAAAAGCGAGCTATACGAATTGTAGGTGATCGAACTTTGACATCACAACTTGATTCCCTACAACATCGTCGCACTGTTGCTGACCTCGTTGTTTTTTACAAATATCGTCATCAGCAGTGCTCAGATGAAATCAGCGGCATCATGCCTCAAACTTATTTTTACCCCCGTTCCACTCGGCAATCGGCTGCCGCAACCAGTGAAACGGTAAAGATCCCGCGCTGTCATACTGGCAGATCGCAGAGAGACTTCTTTGTCCGAACTGCGTACAAATGGAATAGTTTGCCGGAACACTTAGTCTCAGGTGGCTTCAACCCACAGATGTTTAAAAAAAGCGTTAATCTACACCTCAGAACGCCAGTTGTTGTGGGACCCAGGTCTAGACCTAGGTCTTAAAAGGTATTTATGTGTTGTTGTGACACATATTCTAAACCCTATTACACAACACATTTTATTAAAAAAAAAAAAAAAAAAAAAAATTAATTAAAATAATTAGTAATAATAACAAAATTACAAATTGACTATTTTTGAATAAAATACACATTTTTTAAAATTTCAAGACAAAAAATGCAAAATAGAAAAAATATTATAAAAAACTCGTTTCATAAGACGTTTTATCGCACTTATCTTTTAGAAAACTCCCCGCTGCGCGATTATGAAACTAGCTTCTTAATATACTATTAATCTTTTATTTTGTTTCTGTTTCCTACATATTGGTTTCTGTTTCCTACATAGATATTTCTAAATATTGGCATTTGTTATATAATAGGATTTATTAAATTGTTGATCCATTTATCAAAATCGTCTAACACTTGAGAACATTTGACAACCTATGTTTTTGTGGAACCTAGATCTTAAAAGCTGTCTAGGTGTTGATGTGACGGCGACACATATTGTAATTTTTATTACACAACACTTTGGATTAAAACAGGTATTGTGTTTTTTGATTATATTATCTTGGAATATATTTTTTTTTGGGGCACCATTTACCCAATCTAGCCGGCGCTGAAATACCTTGATCCAGCGTTGGTCAAGTTCCAACAAAAAACAATGTTAATTAAAGTAAATTTTGTAGTAGTTGATTAAGATCTAGAGCAACTTTTTTCAGGGAAAATTTCTTCTAACTTAAATTTATTAAAAAAATTGCATCCATTGATGTTCAGAGCTCAGAACATTTCATAAAAACGTAGTCCTTGATAGTTAGGTGTAATTTTTAAAATTACAGTTTTCATTTATTTTCAATTTAATGTATCTCATAAATTACTTGACGGATTTTTAATAGCTATTTACGATACAATATTTTTACACGTGTATCGTACAAGATTTTTTCTACGTCTGCGCAGAAAAGCTTAAAAATATAAAAATATCTTAAAAATTAAAACTTTTTGACTGAAATGTCAACATCACAAAATCAAGTAAGAAAAAAATCCTCAAAACTGATTCGTAACTAAGGTGACAAGAACATTAATCTTCATCAATCAATTGTCAAAGATTTATTTGCGAAAAAATTACAAAAATTTACATTTGAAACTGAGTCCGAAAATTTCAAAGGAAAATTTAACTTCTCGACATTCAAAAAAAGCCGATTTCCTTCCAGCAACAAAATGTCATCTCACGTTGTTCGAATTGTATTATTTACTATAATAAGTAATTAGGGTTCCCCACTTTGAAAAAGTAAAAACGATACCTATTGCTGAGACTTCGGTGTCCGTCCAAATTTCTACATAATCGATTTACTGACAAACTATAATTGCTATCAACTTGAAATTTTCTACAGTTATTAAATGTGTTTTCCCACACCTGATGATAACAAAAAATTCTAAATATTAGTTTTTATCTATTTTTTATGGACATAGATAAGGAGATAGTGAAACACAAGTTTTTTTTAAGGAATCGAGTTTGGTTTAGAAAAATCGAAAAAAATGGAAGTATTTCAAAAAAAATTTTCATTGAATTTTAGACTGCTTAGTTTTTGAGTTATTACCAAAACGGGTGTTATGTTTGTCCCTCTCCCCCCTTATCTACGAACATTAAAAAAGAAAAGATATAAAAAAAATTCATGGGTGATGGGATTTTTCTAAATCGAAACTAAAATTTTTTTTTTGGTTGTTATAATTCAAATGTTCTTTGGAGGGGGTTTAAAGCAGAAATTTTGGAAAAAAATTAATTTTGATCATGCCTTGTGTAATATGAAAGGTGATTTTTTTTTTGTAGTGCAAAATAGTTTTTTTTTGTAATTTTCGAAAACACAGATTTCGATTTATTTTCAAAAATGTAAATTTTTTTTGTCCGCTCCCTCATCTACGAACAATACAAAGCAAAATTTTTTTTAAATCAGCTTGGCTTAGGAATTTTGCTAAATCGAAACTAAAATTTGTTTTGGTTGTTATAATTTCAAATGTTCATTGGAGGGATTTAAAGTAGAAATTTTGAAAAAAAATTAGTTTTGATCATCTCATGTGGGGTGTCATATGGAAGGTGATTTTTTTTGTAGTGCAAAACAGTATTTGTTGTAATTTTTGAAAGCACAGTTTTCGACTTATTTTAAAAATTTTGAAAATTGTTTTTTGTCCTCCCCTCCCCCTATCTACAAACATTACAAAAGAAAAATTTTTAAAAAATTCACTAGTTATAATTTACTAGTTATAATTTCAAGTAATCGTGAAACTATACTAACAAAAACTTTTTTTTTCTGAAATATTATATACACCGGAACCCTCAGCGAGCGAATTATATTCGCACTTGCCTAACTTTTTTTATTAGTTCATTTATAACTCAAATTATATTTGTTTTTCGCTTCATTGTAATTATAAAAGACTATAAGGGGTTGTTGGTTTCTGGGCCTGGTAATTTATTTCTGGCGTTGCTAGCTCCGGCGTTGATGAATTCAGTAACTTATTGATATAAATTCAAAACCAATATAAATAAATTTTTATTTTAAAACTTTATAATTTATTTTAATATAATTTCTTTTAGTAGATGTTTTTAACATTAATTACAAAATCGTACTGACAAACAAAATATTTCCTTAATTTTTAAATATAACAAAATAAAATAAAAACATTGAACTGAAAATGAATTAAAAAACATTGTGTTGTGTTTTGTAACTTTTGATTTAATGTAGAGTTCAATGTAACGTTTGGCGGAAGCGACTGCAAGAGTATCCTTCGTATGCATTACATTGCGAGTTTTGTTGCCATCCTGGTTCGCCATATTGAAAATTAACGCACATGTCATTGGATCCATATTGAGGCTTAGGATTGTTAGATTGATAAACGGTTTATTTGGCTTAAAAGGTGGCATTGCGTTTAAAAGGGGGCACACCGTTTCGTTAACGAATATCATTGCAATTTCGTTTGAAATCGGTTCATTGTACCATCTGTTTGGCGGTAATGTCTGAAAACAATGCTAACAAACCGAATATAATGTTCGTATGTCTGACCATAAAGTTTGAAATATAGGAGCCTATTACAGGGATATCAACAATTTTGCACACAAATTAGAAAGAAGTTAATTTATTATTGAGCGGTCGCTCGTCGATTAAATTGCGTTATTTATAGAAGTGGTATATGATATTAAGTTGGGCGCCACTGTGTTAATTGAATCGTTAAAATTGGTAAAAATTGATTGTTGATTTGAGGCAATGTTTGTCGCTCGTCGTTTGCATGATTGCTGTGTATTTTCCATCCGAATTCGACTTTCTCAGCATCAGCCGCTCGATGACCACTTAGGATTAAACCCTTGTTGAGGAAGAAAAAAAAGAAAAAAAAGTCCTCAAGAAAAAATAAATTGAAAAAAAAATGCGCTACTAGTGACTTCTAGCATCAACAACTCAGCGTATCTGCGATTGCTCAAGAGTTTCCTCCTGAACATGCTTACGATATCTCTCATCATCAGCTACTCGACGAACTTCTAGCTGCCAGTTTCTTTTTGCTTAAGCCTCTCGGCAATCTTGAGAGTTTCCAGATTATCTCGCACTCGAGCGTTTTTTTTCTAATTGATATTCGATATTAGTCATTATGTAACACACAGTTAGAGATTATTAAAAAAGTGAGGGGATTGCTCCATAAACCTTTCGCACAGCAGTCCACGCCCGATAGCCACTATACAATTAAGGTTTTAAGAATACTATATTATTCAATGTTTTTAAAGTGCGGATAGCGTTAGGCGTAGTGTAGAGGGCTAGACGGTTGACGGCTATTATAATATAGATTTAGTTTTTTAAAATTGTCGTATCGGTGATAAACATAGATCGACCAGACAGTTATATGGTATGCAAAAAAAATCCGTAAATATCACCATGTTTTTAATTAGTTCAGTTCTTATTATTCATGATGGTATATTTTCTACCGGAGTAATATTTTTTATCATAACTGAGTCTCTGATTTGTGAACAAAAATTTCGATTTCTTAATTAAAACAATAAAGATTTATTCATTTATTTAAAAAATAACAGTATAAATTACGTATACTTCCAAAATCAATTCAGATTAGCTTAGATTAGAATATATTGTGGTGACATACTGTACGCCGAGCTAAATTTTTTTATTCCTCAACTAACTACTTTTTGGTGAGCAACCCAGGTAGGGTAGCTTCGATAATTCTCCATCATTTACATATTTCAGGATATGGATTGGGACCAGCTATTCCTGCCAATATGCCCACATATACCTTTATCATTTATGAGTCAAGGATTCACATTATTTGAGAAGCTGAGCTGGTGTTTTCTTTTCCAATTGACAAATCTTCATTCATCTATCTTCTCCACCCCAATTTTTTCTCAAATCTACAGTGTCCTATCAGTATACCTGTCAGAATTTTTAAGTAATCCTAGTCAATCCGGAACATACTTTTGATTGCTACGACCTCCTATTTATCTTTTTGGACTGTTCTAGACTGTGGCATTGTTCCAGATCGCAGGCCCATTCCATCCTACTTTCGTCTTTTATCCTATTTTGAATTATTCCTTTGCTCAGTTCACAAAATTGGTTCAGGCAGACGAAAGGCGATGTTTCACCCTTCCTCCCTAGCCTATGAGCTTTTTCGTAAAGCTTTTTTATGCAGTTTCTGACTAGTTTTGTTATATTTCTATATGTCTTAACGGCTGCTTGCTATTTCTAAAGATGCATTTGTTCCGATAATTTATTACAGGTCACTTTCTAAACAATGTTCAATTACGTGAAATTTTAAAATCTGAAATACACTAAGGTACCCTAGGGTGGCCCTTAGATTACACTATAATTTTTTTTTCGTTATACGGTTTGCGGCACCCTCCCATTTCGTGTGAATACCCATAAAAATATTATTTGCAAAATCTGATATCAATCGGTCAATTCTAAGACGTGCCTCCGGCCACTTTAAGTTGAGAAATTTTGTTCTGGACCTTAAAAAAAAACTTTTTTATTTTTTGAGCGACACCCTCTCATTTCGTGTCAATACCCATAAAAAAATTATGTGTAAAAATTGAAATCAATCGTTCAACTCTAAGGGGTGCCCCCGGCCACTTAAAGTTGAGAGGTTTGGTTGTGGCCATTACTAAGAAAAATTTAAATTTTTTGTACGACACCCTCCCATTTGGTGTCAATACCCATAAAAATATTATGCGTAAACTTTGAAATCAATCGGTCAACTTTAAGGGGTGCCCCCGGCCACTTAAAGTTGAGAGGTTTTGTTGTGGCCAATATAAAGAAAAATTTAAATGTTTTGTACGACACCATACCATTTCATGTCAATAGCCGTAAAAATATTATTTGCAAAATTTGAAATCAATCGGTCAATTCTAAAACGTGCCTACGTCCACTTAAAGTTGAGAAATTTTGTTCTGGACCTTAAAATAAAAATTTTTTATTTTTTGTGCGACACCCTCTCATTTCGTGTCAATACCCATAAAAATATTATTTGCAAAATTTGAAATCAATCGGTTAATTCTAAGACGCGCCTCCGGCCACTTAAAGTTGAGAAATTTTGATCTGGACCTTAAAAAAAACAATTTATTTTTTGTGCGACACCCTCCCATTTAGTGTCAATACCCACAAAAAAATTATCTGTAAAATTTGAAATCAATCGGTCAACTCTAAGGGGTACCCCCGGCCACTTAAACTTGATAGTTGTTGTTCTGGCCAATATAAAGAAATATTAAAATTTTTTGTACGACACCCTCTCATTTGGTGTCAATACCCATAAAAATAATATTTGCAAAATTTGAAATCAATTGTTCAACTCTAAGAGGTGCCCCCGGCCACTTAAAGTTGAAGGTTTTGTTGTGGCCATTACAAAGAAAAATTTAATTTTTATATACGACACCCTCCCATTTGGTGTCAATTTATGAGTCAAGGATTCACATTATTTGAGAAGCTGAGCTGGTGTTTTCTTTTCCAATTGACAAATCTTCATTCGTCTATCTTCTCCACCTCAATTTTTTCTCAAATCTACAGTGTCCTATCAGTATACCTGTCAGAATTTTTAAGTAATCCTTGTCAATCCGGAACATACTTTTGATTGCTACGACCTCCTATTTATCTCTTTGGACTGTTCTAGACTGTGGCATTGTTCCAGGTCGCAGGCACATTCCATCCTACTTTCGTCTTTTATCCTATTTTGAATTATTCCTTTGCTCAGTTAACAAAATTGGTTCAGGCAGACGAAAGGCGATGTTTCACCCTTCCTCCCTAGCTTATGAGCTTTTTCGTAAAGCTTTTTTATGCAGTTTCTGACTAGTTTGGATATATTACTGTATGTCTTAACGGCTGCTTGCTATTTCCAAAGATGCATTTGTTCCGATATTTTATTACAGGCCACTTTCTAAGCAATGTTCAATTACGTGAAATTTTAACATCTGAAATACACTAAGGTAAGTACCCCAGGGTGGCCCTTAGATTACACTATAATTTTTTTTTCGTTATGCAGTTTGCGGCACCCTCCAATTTCGTGTGAATACCCATAAAAATATTATTTGCAAAATCTGATATCAATCGGTCAATTCTAAGACGTGCCTCCGGCCACTTAAAGTTGAAAAATTTTGTTCTGGACCTTAAAAAAAAACTTTTTTATTTTTTGAGCGACACCCTCTCATTTCGTGTCAATACCCATAAAAAAATTATGTGTAAAAATTGAAGTCAATCGTTCAACTCTAAGGGGTGCCCCCGGCCACTTAAAGTTGAGAGGTTTTGTTGTGGCCATTACAAAGAAAAATTTAATTTTTTTGTGCGACACCCTCCCATTTGGTGTCAATACCCATAAAAATATTATGTGTAAAATATGAAATCAATCGGTTAACTCTAAGGGGTGTCCCGGCCACTTAAAGTTGAAGGGTTTGGTTGTGGCCAATATAAAGAAAAATTTAAATTTTTTGTACGACACCCTCCCATTTGGTGTCAATACCCATAAAAATATTATGTGTAAAATTTGAAATCAATCGGTCAACTCTAAGAGGAGCCCCCGGCCACCTAAAGTTGAGAGGTTATGTTGTGGCCAATAAAGCAAAATTTAAATTTTTTCTACGACACCCTCCCATTTGATGTCAATACCCATAAAAATATTATTTGCAAAATTTGAAATCAATCGTTCAACTCTAAGGGGTGCCCCCATCCACTTAAAGTTGAGAGGTTTGGTTGTGGCCATTACAAAGAAAAATTTAGATTTTTGTAAGTCACCCTCCCATTTCAATTCAATACCCATAAAAATATTATGTGTAAAATTTGAAATCAATCGGTCAACTCTAAGGGGTGCCACTTAAAGTTGAGAGGTTTTGTTATGGCCAATATAAAAAAAAAAATTTAAATTTTTTGTACGACACCCTACCATTTCATGTCAATACCCGTAAAAACATTACTTGCAAAATTTTAAATCAATCCGTCAATTCTAAGACGTGCCTCCGGCCACTTAAAGTTGAGAAATTTTGTTCTGGACCTTAAAAAAAAAAAATTTATTTTTTGTGCGACACCCTCCCATTTCGGGTCAATACCCATAAAAAAATTATGTGTAAAATTTGAAATCAATCGATCAACTCTAAAGCGTGCCCCCGGCCACTTAAGCTTGAAAGGTTTAAAATTTAAATTTTTTGTACGACACACTCCCATTTTGTGTGAATAACCTTAAAAATGTTATTTGCAAAATTTGAAATCAATCGATCACTTTTAAGGCGTGCCCCCGGCCACTTAAAGTTGAAAGGTTATGTTCTGGCCATTACAAAGCAAAATTGAATTTTTTTGTACGACACCCTCCAATTTCATGTCAATACCCGAAAAAATATTATTTGCAAAATTTGAAATCAATCGGTCAACTCTAAGACGTGCCTCCGGCCACTTAAAGTTGGGAAATTTTGTTCTGGACCTTAAAAATTTTTTTTTTATTTTTTGTGCGACACCCTCCCATTTCGTGTCAATACCCATAAAATATATTGCAAAATTTGAAATCGATCATTCAACTTTAAGGCGTGCCCCCGACCACTTAAAGCTGAGAGGTTTTGTTCTGGCCGTTACAAACAAAAATTTCAATTTTTTGTACGACACCCTTTCATTTCATGTCAATACCCGTAAAAATATTGTTTGCAAAATTTGAAATCAATCGGTCAATTCTAAGACGTGCCTCCGACCACTTAAAATTGAGAAATTTTGTTCTGGACCTTAAAAAAGGTCCGGGGGGCAGGTAAGGGGGGCACCCCTTAAAGTTGACCGATTGATTTCAAATTTTACACATAATATTTTTATGGGTATTGACACCAAATAGGAGGGTGTCGTACAAAAAATTTAAAATTTCCTTTGTAATGGCCACAACAAAACCTCCAACTTTAAGTGGCCGGGGCACCCCTTAGAGTTTAACAATTGATTTCAATTTTTACACATAATTTTTTTATGGGTATTGACACGAAATGAGAGGGTGTCGCACAAAAAATAAAAAAATTTTTTTACGGTCCAGAACAAAATTTCTCAATTTAAGTGGCCGGAGGCACGTTTTAGAATTGACCGATTGATTTCAAATTTTGCAAATAATATTTTTACGGGTATTGACATGAAATTGGAAGGTGTCGTACAAAAAATTTCAATTTTTCTTTGTAATGGCCAGAACAAAACCTCTCAACTTTAAGTGGCCGGGGGCACGCCTTTAAGTTGACCGGTTGATTTCAAATTTTGCAAATAACATTTTTAAGGGTATTCACACGGAATGGGAGGTTGTTGTACAAAAAATTTAAATTTTTCTTTGTGACGGCCAGAACAAAACCTCTCAACTTTAAGTGGCCGGGGGCACGCCTTAAAGTTGATCGATTGATTTCAAATTTTGTAAATAACATTTTTAAGGGTATTCACAAGAAATGGGAATGAGTCGTACAAAAATTTAAATTTTTCTGTGTGACGGCCAGAACAAAACCTTTCAAGTTTAAGTGAACGGGGGCACGCCTTAGAGTTGAACGATTGATTTCAAATTTTACACATAATTTTTTTGTGGGTATTGACACTAAATGGGAGGGTGTCGCACAAAAAATAAATTTTTTTTTTTTTAAGGTCCAGATCAAAATTTCTCAACTTTAAGTGGCCGGAGGCGCGTCTTAGAATTAACCGATTGATTTCAAATTTTGCAAATAATATTTTTATGGGTATTGACACGAAATGAGAGGGTGTCGCACAAAAAATAAAAAATTTTTATTTTAAGGTCCAGAACAAAATTTCTCAACTTTAAGTGGACGTAGGCACGTTTTAGAATTGACCGATTGATTTCAAATTTTGCAAATAATATTTTTACGGCTATTGACATGAAATGGTATGGTGTCGTACAAAACATTTAAATTTTTCTTTATATTGGCCACAACAAAACCTCTCAACTTTAAGTGGCCGGGGGCACCCCTTAAAGTTGACCGATTGATTTCAAATTTTACGCATAATATTTTTATGGGTATTGACACCAAATGGGAGGGTGTCGTACAAAAAATTTAAAGTTTTCTTTGTAATGGCCACAACTAACCCTTTCAACTTTAAGTGGCCGGGGGCACCCCTTAGAGTTGAACGATTGATTTCAATTTTTACACATAATTTTTTTATGGGTATTGACACGAAATGAGAGGGTGTCGCACAAAAAAAGAAAGTTTTTTTTTAAGGTCCAGAACAAAATTTCTCAACTTTAAGTGGCCGGAGACATGTCTTAGAATTGAACGATTGATATCAGATTTTGCAAATAATATTTTTATGGGTATTCACACGAAATGAGAGGGTGCCGTACAAAAAATAAAAATTTCTGTTTTTAAGGGCCACCCTAACCCATTGTTCATGAACCGAATATTCTTACTCCGTGTACCATTTCATTACAACATTGACATGACAGGACGTGTGCTCAGGAACACAGGGTTCTAGATGTTAGAACCACTGCTTGTATTTGCAAAATTATGTTCCCTCTTTTCAAACTTAGACATATAAACAAGAAACATTTCAAAACAAGAACGCTGAAACTGAATCTAAATATCGAAATAATATTTTCATAGCATTGGCAAAATCAGGCGTTGATGATGAAAACGGATACATCTACATATTGACTTAAACCCATTTATTGACGTTATAAAAAGCGAAAAAAATGCTTATTTAAAGGTCTGTTAATATAAATGTTAATTTGAACGTCACAAGTAAGGAACATCAGTTCAACCAAGAAAAAAGATAACTGTAACTGGTACCCCACGTTGTTTCAAAGCTTTATAGATCAATGAAAAGGAAATAGCATAAAGAACGTAGATGGACAGCACAGATCAAGTCAGGCGACTGTCTTGCAAGACAGTTTAAACTCTAAATAATTAAACGACATGTTATGTTCGGTTCAATAACATTGCAATGCATTAGTTAACCTATGCTTTAAGAAATTCAAAGAAATGAGTTTTCACAAATCTTAGCGATTGATACATAAATTGCAAGATGCGACCAAAAATATAGTTTCCTGAAGTTTAATTGTTTGCTTGATTCTAATGTACATAATTTTGATATAGTTGTGATTGTTTGTCACATTATACCTTCATTTTTAAGTTTTTGTGAAAATTCTGTTGACTGAAATAAAATCGATAAAAGCAAACTGAGTGGATAAAATGGTATGTGAATAAACCTCCAACCCTCTATGAATTTCTCTTAATAGCACACACAGCCAAACAAACATTTTTGTGTTATTATTATTACTGATGCACCGCGTCCTAAAAAATCACAAAGCCGGGTAACGGGTACCCGGCTTTTTTTTTTCATAATACCCGGCCGAGCACGGTCCGGGTAGTTGATTGAATTTATTTCTGATTTACAAGCAAACCGATAGCAATTTAGTTACTTTAAAGTATGAAAAGTGAAAAACAATCAGAATATGTATTGTTTTACAATAAAATTTATAGAATAAATATTTATGAATTGAATTTAAATGAATTTCCAAAATTTCAATATGTCGAGACAAGAGACAAATTTCATATTTTAATTAAAAAACTTGAAGCTGGGTTTTAACTAGAATGACCACCTCGTTGGGTTTGACGAGGAGTATCCGAGTTATAGGCGTAGTCATTTCCGTGTTGGACAACAAACTCTCCGGATGAGAAAAAATTTAATACTTATTTCCATGCGATAAATCTTCAAAATTAACAAATCTTATAGATAAATTGAAATCTTATGTCATAAAACATAGACCATAATCCAGTCCATGTTCTTACTGTCTTACGGGATCATAGTTTTTTTAGTTTCTCAATTTCATGTTCCTTTCTCTTATGCATTTCGCCTAAGCTTCAATCGCGTTTAACAGCGACTAATGACAGAAATGGATTAATCGATTCAACAATCGTAGGTTCAGACCTACAACGAATACTAAATAAATAGAGGGTAGTTTTGTTGAGTTACAATCAAACCAAAACCAAATTATGTCGTATATACCGGATGTATTAACATTCTAAAATATGACGCAACATCCTAAAACTTTCCTATTAAGATAAACCTTGAGGTATGAGCAAGGACTATACTGACGACTATACTATAAATACAACTATTATGATGCGTCCTCAAGAAAAATTCAAAATATCCTTCCATTATGCGCGCAGTACAATTGCTAAGCAAGAACTTCAGAAATGTTCCATCCATTGGCTTTAAAAACCATCCCGTTCGTTTCAAAACGATTATTCTAACATAGATTGAAAAAATCTTATAACTCCATTGGTCCTCTCAAAAAGTGGACCTTCTCGCAGAGTTCTCTAAATAGCAGCAGGGTGGGAATACAGTTCATAAATGTTTCGGGAGAAATGTTCTGCAAAGATGGTTATGCTAGTTTTAACATGCGTACTATAGAATGTGAATGTTATTATCTTCCAATCACAAAACCAAAGTTCTTATTTTGAATGGTTAATAGCACCATTTACATTTTGCTTACTAAAACTCAGCTATATATGGTTATCTATATATAAATCCATATATATGTAAGCACTATTTTGGTGGTACCATTTAAAGTTATTTACCCCAACAAAAGTGGGGCAGTAAATATATAGTAGTAGAGTAGTAGTAGAACTAGTGGATGTGCCGGAACACATTTGTTTTTAGCAAAACGGAGAAAAACGAGAAGGGTGTGTTTTTGGTTCGATTATTTTGTTTTTTCGAGTTATTTGTTTCACAATTGATCAAAATCAAATGCATCAATAAATCAAACTCTGAAATAATGTGTTGTAGTTATTGTGTAGGTAGGTATTTTTGCAGTTTCTATTTACAATGACCGATTCTCATTTGCAGTGAATTACGTTAGTTTTTTTACATTTGATTTATATTATTATTTTTATTATTTTATTTTAGAAGAATAAATTTAATTTACAGATTTTAGAATGTTTTTATTTTATTTTTACCCGGTATCGGGTAATAAAAAATTTGCCGGTTCCGGGTAAAAACCGGGTATAACAAAATTGGGCCGGGTAAGCCGGGTACCGGGTAATTGCCGGGTACTCGCTGCATCACTAATTATTATAGATAAAAAGATTGATAATGTTACACTTACAATTTATTATTATGTACTTTCATGACATAGAAACAAAATTATTGTATGTATTATACTACAGTCTAAAGATTTAGAGATCTAAATTCTAATTCAAACAAAAAATAAAAGATTTACAGTTCGTGTTACATAAACAATGAATATAATTACTTTGAATTGAGTTAATCGTATTATTACTAATAGCTTAGATTATTTACAATACATATAGACTTAATTTCAGATTATCACAGACTTTTGTTAGAAAAGAAGTTATCGGTTAGATATGAGTGGCTTAAAAACTTAATCGAAGTTTTAGTTATTCAGGTACTTTGCCGCCCAATCAGTTCTTCGGGTTGTTTCTATCTCGGGATTCTTCACATCCATAGGGTTACCTAAAAGATACAAGGAAATATTAATAACGATAATATATTATGTTTAAAAGCAAACAAAAATTAAAGACTTTGCATGCTTTATCCAAACAATTCATCTAAAGACGAAACTTGTTAGGATTGTGTTGTTATCATAATATTTTATTTCTTGAGTGCCATCTGATTATAAATCAAAAGTGACTTGTGCTATGTTATTGCTCTCACTTTGAAAGCAATCTCCTGTGTCCCACATTCTCATGACTATAGGTCAATTTGATCAAATTAGAAATCTAACACATTTAAATACAATGCAGTTCTGCAAAAACGAGTTAGATTATTGGTGTTCCTAAACTTGTGTACTTGTTTCAACCTCCCAAGTATCTCCAAAGCATGCACTCAAGCAGTTACATGTCTGAGGGTAGGAGCATCACTCGGTGAACGTATTGATATAAAATCACTCAAGGGCAACACCATCAGAGTTAATAATAAAGTGGAATTTTCATTCAATTTGTAGACTGAAGCAAAAGGAAACCAAAAGTAGAAGCATTATAACCTATTTAATGGAGCGTGGTTATTAGTAGTCTGACTTCAGTCTGAAGGGGTTCGGGGGTTTGAGACGATTGGTTATGCGAATTATAATGTTACCGAAAAATGTCTATAAATGTTTTGCTCACACTATGCAAAATATTAAATAAATTAAAATTTTAAAGATGGCGTTGATGCTGTAGTTCAAGCATTTTTGGACCTGGGATGCCCGTCTATAAAACTTAAAATCTTCAGAACAAAAACTAACTTTCGTTAAATTTCGACATGTTTTAGGGAAAGGTTGAATCTTCTACATTAGGAAAAAAATTCAAGAAATCAGTAATCGACAAAATCAGCGCCATCTTTAAAATTCTTATTTCAAAATATTTTTAACAGTGCAACCTAAAATTTTACGTTTTTAGATTGTTCGATAGGCCAGTCAATTACCATATATGACGCTATGACCTACGTTATCAAAATTTATATTTTCATATATTTAACAGTGTAAGTAAGAAGTTTACTATGTATTTTTTCAATAGTCCAGAAAGAAACAACTGTTTTGACAGTGCAACTGTAGCCTATTTGTTGGAAAAAAGGGATAAAATAATGATGAATACGTTCATGTGATCTCAGCGGCAGAAACCATTAAAGATCGATTGGACCAAAACGTAAATAGAAAAATTCGCCAATGAGGTCTGATTCTGTTTGACTTCTAGCGAATAATCAACGTTTTAATTATTAACTCAGAAACAGTCTTACTTCAAGCACAACTCGTTAATGTGTCTGATGACCTGTTATTGTATTACTATTACGGCTCCTGTATTTTTGTACTTTTAAACCTCAGGTCTAATATAGCTTTAAATTCAAAAGATATTGATTAACATCTGAAATATTAAGCCTCTACATAAAAACTAACTATAGATTTTTGAGCTAATATTTCAACTGACACCAACCACCGCAAAGACTTTGGGATTGAATCTGACACAAATTAATTTATATATGGTCAGTAGCAATACATATATTTCGGATGAGCTCAATAATAATAACATTGTTACCAAAATTCGTCTTATTACCATGAAGTTTGGCTTTTTTCTAATTGAATAATAGTTCAATGTCATCATCATTAAATATTACTAGAATGAAAGTGAAGGCTTTCCATTGTACAAATGAATAAGTAATTTGAAGAAAACGATTACGCTTTAAGTAAAAATTACCAAATTGTTAAGTCATTTTGCAATCATTAAATAACAATAGATATTGATTTCATTTTGTATAAATGTTTTTGAAGTAAAATCAATATAAATTAACTTGTGGTATGGTGGTTCCAAAATATTATAATAACTACCGCTACGCATTTATATTATGAATAGAAGATTTACCTTTCGCCAGCGCTCCATTAGACCAAACAAATTTTTTCTCTTCATTCTTTCCATTTTCATCCAAAGGAAATAATTTTATTCCATTTTTTTCTAAATCAAATGGTGTATTATTACCAAGAACAGATCTGTGATTTGAATATAAAAAAATAAATTAGAATATAAATACCAAAACTATTATCACTTCAAATCACTTACTTTTGGTTAGATATAAATACTTGTGACTGCTGACTTCGTCTCGGTGCAATAGTAGCACTCGAATGATTTTGTTTAGTTTGTTTGTTATCGTCCTCGCTATCGAACAAATGATTTAACGATGGATTTCGATAATTTGATTTTGCCAGTGGAACTGTATTTGGATATTTTGTTGGATAATTTTTGGAAAAAGAAACAGTTCCAAATAGGTCATCAATTTTGAAATTTGAGCCGCGTTGCGATGGTTTCGATGATGAACGAATTTTACTTCTTGAATGAAAAAAAAGGTATTTTGATTATTCAAACTGCAATAAAACAAATGAAAATCCAATAATCAATAATTAATTACGAAAATTTAAAACGAAAATGGACGTTTTTAGAAACCTCATATATACAGATTAAGTTTAACAGATTAACTTACGAGTTATACCTCTAAGTTCCACAATTTTGAGCTATCTGTTAAAAATTTATTTCGGTTAAGTCAGATTTTACATAGTTAAGAATTTATCAAGACCGAAGAGTGTAGAAAAAGGTATTAAACATAAAAGATGTTTAAGAGAAACCCCCTAACTTCATACGGATTAATACAGTACTAACTTGCACTTATCTTGAGAGTCAGAGCTTATTATTTATTTTGATTTATTATTTACTTTAGAATTTATTATTATTCTCTGACCGACCCTTAAAGTTATCTAGACCACCCTTCGACACTGTAAGGTAATGACTACTACTCATTTGGTTTCTTTCACCTACTCTCGATTTCGTCATTCCTTCATTGTTAATCTTTTTTCTTCTTTTTTGAAAAAATATACAAACACATAATGGGTGATCGGGTTTCTGAGGAGATAAATCGATTATCCGGAGTCTGAAAATGTCTTACATCTTACAAAAAGTCTTATATAATCAGAATTCCCTATCTGCGTTGGGTTTTCCTAATAATTTAAATCACTAAAAGTTTGTCAATGTTGTAAATTCTTCAGAAAAACGTAACATAGAGAAATCAATTGGCTAGACCTGAATCTAATAAATACATGTTTATGTAATTTTTTGCTTTCTTTATAATACGCTATAATAGTTGACTAACTTTTGATTTATAACCGTTAACATTTTTTGGTAGTTTCTCTAGTCGGCTAGGATGAGTATGATAAACTTTTAACCGATCGACAATTATATGAATTGCAAAAAATATACATAAATTGCACCATTGTTTGTTAGATTCAGTTCTTATTTTTCATGATGGGATAACTTTCCATCGGAGTAATTTTATATCACAAATCCTTGCAATGTATCCTAGAATTGCATCTTGGAATATTCAAGACGGTTAAAATTCTATATTTCTATATTTCTTTATTCATACATTATTCCGAAGGGAATTCCTTCATTTTTTTGATTCGTCATTTCTTTAGTTTTCCTTTTCTTTAGTTTTTCATTTCTTTTTCCTTCATTTTTTCGTTTCTTTTTTTTCTCATTTCTTCATTTTTTCATGTCTTAATTTTGTCATTTAAACATTTCGTCGTGTTTTGATTTACTCTTCGTTCATTTCGTTATGTTTGCAAAAAATGTTTCTTTCATATTTTTGTTTCATTATTTCCTTAGTTTTCCTTTTCTTTACTTCATTATTTTTTCTTTCCTTTTTTCGTTTCTATTTTTTCTTATTTCTTCATGTCCTAATTTTGTTATTTAAAACATTTCGTAATTTCCAGATTTATTCTTCGTTCATTTCGTTATGTTTACAAAAACAGTTTCCTTCATTTATTTGTTTCATAATTTTTTTAGTTTTCTTTTTCTTTATTTTACCACTTTTCTTTACTTTATCATTTTTTCTTTCATTTTCCTTCATTTTCCCTTCTCATTACTTAATTTTTTCACGTTCTAATTTTGCCATTTAAACATTTCGTCGTTTCCTGATTCACTCTTCAGACGTTTCGTTAGGTTTAATAAAAAACGTTTCCTTCATTTTTTGTTTCATCATTTCTTTAGTTTTCCTTTTCTTTATTTTATCAGTTTTCCTTATGTTATTATTTCTTATTTCCTTTATCTTTTCGTTTTTATTTTTTGTCATTTCTTAATTTTTATTTCATTATTTCTTTAGTTTTCCTTTTCTTTACTTTATTATTTCTTTTTTCCTTTTTTCATTTTTATTTTGTCTTATTTCTTCATGTCATAATTTTGTCATTTAAATATTTCGTCTTTTCCTGATTTACTCTTCGTTCATTTCGTTATGTTTACAAAAACAGTTCCTTCATTTATTTACTTCATCATTTCTTTAGTTTTCCTGCTCCTTATTTTA
The DNA here is from genome assembly GCA_963693315.1 of Diogma glabrata. Taxonomy (NCBI): domain Eukaryota; kingdom Metazoa; phylum Arthropoda; class Insecta; order Diptera; family Cylindrotomidae; genus Diogma; species Diogma glabrata. The sequence goes on along the minus strand of OY856186.1, from coordinate 34,159,786 downwards.
TCACTTTTCTTTACTTTGACACTTCTATTTTCCTTCATTTTTTCATTTCTATTTTTTCTCATTTCTTCATTTTTTCATGTCCTAATTTTGTCATTTAAACATTTCGTCGTTTCCTGATTTACCCTTCGTTCATTTCGTTATGTATACAAAAATCGTGTTAGATTGAATCAAAAGCGTTAAAATAATTGACACTAACATCGGAGGTGTTTGATTGCTGCTCAATATGTGGTTATAACTTAGATAGCCTAGAGTTGATCGATTCGTCGTTCAACATGCCTGAAAATATAACTCTTTTTGCCTATATTATTATTGGCAAATTTCAAACTAACGCATCATTTTTTAATTTTAGGTCACCGTGTAACCAAAGCCTGACATTTAGACTGTAAAGTTCCATACCATATTGATCAGCTAAGCTCAGATACAGCCTCATCAGATACCATTCCCATATTCATCAGCTGTAAACCTTTTTTAAAAAGGCAATAGCGTCAACTCGTTGACCTAGTGGAACTCATGTATTCATAGATGTTTTGATGTTTGTTCAAGGACCTTCGGAATTTGGATTGGGCTCATATTTTTAAATTTTGAGCTACTGCTTGTGCTTCTCCAATTGCAACGATGCAAGTTTAAAAGTTAACAATCAAAACATCTGGTTGATGTCGTTTTACCTAACGCATGTTGAATTTTCGCTTGACTATGGTGGAAGCCTAGTAATTTATGCTCAAAAATCGAAAACTGGAATAATTTTGGCATGTCAATTTCTGGGCCTAATAAAAGTAAAAAGTCTAGAAAAGCCTATAGTATGGCAACCACTGATACCTAGGTGTGAGATGAGCAAATCTCTTCTTGAGCAAATTTATTGTACCAATGTACCTATCTGTACGGTAATCCCAAACCATTCTACGTAAACCTCACGTTAAATCGGTCCCTGAATCGCATGTTTGCGCAAAGAGTGATCAACGATTTTATTACTAGTCTTGACTTTTTGCTTTCTTCAGGTCTAAGGGTCGCTTAATAATGCAAGAAATTTTTCAAACCACAAAGGGAATTTTATGAGAAACTTTCTATGAATTTGGATGACAATCGGATATAGTTCGTTACTTTGCTTAAGGCTTCTCGTTTTTACCAATTCATCGTTTTCAATCTAACCAAATTTAAAATGAGATATGAAAATGAGAACTGGAAAACAGCAAATGAGAAAAAGGTAATGGGACATTAGATATGAGATATGAGACACGAGAACATGAAAAAATGACAAACGAGAAAAGAGAAATGTGAAATGAGATATGAGAAATAGGAAATGAAAATTTACAAATTAGATATGTGATATAAGAAATGAGGAATGAGAAATAAGAAAAGAAATGTAAAACGTTAAAAATTGAAAATGAAAAACTTAAAATGAAAAATGAGAAATGCGAAACGAGAAACGGAAATAAGAAATTAGTAATGAAAAATGGAAAATGAAAAATGAGAAATTAAAAATGAGAATTAAAAAATGAGAAATGAGAGCAAACTATGAAAAATTAGATATGAGAAATGAAAAATTAAATATGAGAAATAAGAAATGAGAAATTAGAAATGAGAAATGAGAAATGCGAAATGAAAAATAATGGAAAATGAGAAATGCAAAATGAGAAATAATGAGAAATGAAAAACAAGAAATGAGAGACGACTATGAAAAATTAGAAATCAGAAATGGGAAATGAGAAATGAGAAATGTGAAACGAGATATGAGATATAAGATATAAGATATAAGATATAAGATATAAGATATAAGATATAAGATATAAGATATAAGATATAAGATATAAGATATAAGATATAAGATATAAGATATAAGATATAAGATATAAGATATAAGATATAAGATATAAGATATAAGATATAAGATATAAGATATAAGATATAAGATATAAGATATAAGATATAAGATATAAGATATAAGATATAAGATATAAGATATAAGATATAAGATATAAGATATAAGATATAAGATATAAGATATAAGATATAAGATATAAGATATAAGATATAAGATATGAGATATGAGATATGAGATATGAGATATGAGATATGAGATATGAGATATGAGATATGAGATATGAGATATGAGATATGAGATATGAGATATGAGATATGAGATATGAGATATGAGATATGAGATATGAGATATGAGATATGAGATATGAGATATGAGATATGAGATATGAGATATGAGATATGAGATATGAGATATGAGATATGAGATATGAGATATGAGATATGAGATATGAGATATGAGATATGAGATATGAGATATGAGATATGAGATATGAGATATGAGATATGAGATATGAGATATGAGATATGAGATATGAGATATGAGATATGAGATATGAGATATGAGATATGAGATATGAGATATGAGATATGAGATATGAGATATGAGATATGAGATATGAGATATGAGATATGAGATATGAGATATGAGATATGAGATATGAGATATGAGATATGAGATATGAGATATGAGATATGAGATATGAGATATGAGATATGAGATATGAGATATGAGATATGAGATATGAGATATGAGATATGAGATATGAGATATGAGATATGAGATATGAGATATGAGATATGAGATATGAGATATGAGATATGAGATATGAGATATGAGATATGAGATATGAGATATGAGATATGAGATATGAGATATGAGATATGAGATATGAGATATGAGATATGAGATATGAGATATGAGATATGAGATATGAGATATGAGATATGAGATATGAGATATGAGATATGAGATATGAGATATGAGATATGAGATATGAGATATGAGATATGAGATATGAGATATGAGATATGAGATATGAGATATGAGATATGAGATATGAGATATGAGATATGAGATATGAGATATGAGATATGAGATATGAGATATGAGATATGAGATATGAGATATGAGATATGAGATATGAGATATGAGATATGAGATATGAGATATGAGATATGAGATATGAGATATGAGATATGAGATATGAGATATGAGATATGAGATATGAGATATGAGATATGAGATATGAGATATGAGATATGAGATATGAGATATGAGATATGAGATATGAGATATGAGATATGAGATATGAGATATGAGATATGAGATATGAGATATGAGATATGAGATATGAGATATGAGATATGAGATATGAGATATGAGATATGAGATATGAGATATGAGATATGAGATATGAGATATGAGATATGAGATATGAGATATGAGATATGAGATATGAGATATGAGATATGAGATATGAGATATGAGATATGAGATATGAGATATGAGATATGAGATATGAGATATGAGATATGAGATATGAGATATGAGATATGAGATATGAGATATGAGATATGAGATATGAGATATGAGATATGAGATATGAGATATGAGATATGAGATATGAGATATGAGATATGAGATATGAGATATGAGATATGAGATATGAGATATGAGATATGAAATATGAAATATGAAATATGAGATATGAGATATGAGATATGAGATATGAGATATGAGATATGAGATATGAGATATGAGATATGAGATATGAGATATGAGATATGAGATATGAGATATGAGATATGAGATATGAGATATGAGATATGAGATATGAGATATGAGATATGAGATATGAGATATGAGATATGAGATATGAGATATGAGATATGAGATATGAGATATGAGATATGAGATATGAGATATGAGATATGAGATATGAGATATGAGATATGAGATATGAGATATGAGATATGAGATATGAGATATGAGATATGAGATATGAGATATGAGATATGAGATATGAGATATGAGATATGAGATATGAGATATGAGATATGAGATATGAGATATGAGATATGAGATATGAGATATGAGATATGAGATATGAGATATGAGATATGAGATATGAGATATGAGATATGAGATATGAGATATGAGATATGAGATATGAGATATGAGATATGAGATATGAGATATGAGATATGAGATATGAGATATGAGATATGAGATATGAGATATGAGATATGAGATATGAGATATGAGATATGAGATATGAGATATGAGATATGAGATATGAGATATGAGATATGAGATATGAGATATGAGATATGAGATATGAGATATGAGATATGAGATATGAGATATGAGATATGAGATATGAGATATGAGATATGAGATATGAGATATGAGATATGAGATATGAGATATGAGATATGAGATATGAGATATGAGATATGAGATATGAGATATGAGATATGAGATATGAGATATGAGATATGAGATATGAGAAATGAGATATGAGATATGAGATATGAGATATGAGATATGAGATATGAGATATGAGATATGAGATATGAGATATGAGATATGAGATATGAGATATGAGATATGAGATATGAGATATGGGATATGAGATATGAGATATGAGATATGAGATATGAGATATGAGATATGAGATATGAGATATGAGATATGAGATATGAGATATGCGATATGAGATATGAGATATGAGATATGAGATATGAGATATAAGATATGAGATATGAGATATGAGATATGAGATATGAGAAATAAAAAATGAGAGCTGTGAAATGATAAATGAGAAATGAGAAATAAGAAATGAGAAATGAGAAATGAAGAATGAGAAATGAAAAATGAGCAATGAGAAATGAGAAATGGAAATGATCAATGGGAAATGAAAAATCAAAAATGAGAAATGGGAAATGGGAAATTAAAATCAGAAATGAAACATTAAAACTTTAAAATAAGAAATGAAAAATGAGAAATGGGAATCGGATTTGCAAAGAAAGGTATTTTAAGAGCTCAAGTAACAAAGATAAATCAAGATTTAAAACTCACCCCAATATACTTGCTAGTTCATCCTCTTCAAAATTATCACTGAAATCCCATTTCCTAGCCGGCGTCTTCTTCACATGCGTTACAATATCGGACTGTTGTTGTTTCGTTTTATAAAATCCATTACTATCACGATTCTTTATATTATCAAAGTTTGACTTTATATTATCAAAGTTTGAAGTCAAAAAAGTTGGTTGATTAAACTTTAATTTAGAAAATGCATTATAAATTTTTGTATCACTTAAATCATTTAAACTATTTGTATTATTTACAAGTAAACTATTTTTTACACTACTTGTTGTTGGATCATGTAAGAAAAATCCATTATGACTTTTACTATCACTAAATCCATTCAGCAAACTTCCGTTTTGTCTCGTTTCGTTTTTATGTTTTTCATTAATTTCGGCATTTAAACTTTCAAATAATGTTAAATTTTTTATTTTATTATTATTACTATATGTAAAACTATCTTCACTTTTTTCTTTTACTAATCCACGGTTTACATAAACATCGTTAATACGTTCGCTAGCGATTGTTCGATACGGTTATAAAGTTTGTGAGATTCCGATGTTAAATACTTGTCTATTGAATTTTGTTTACTTAAACTATTTTTTCGATTATTATTTGATTCACTGTTTTTAATATTATTTGTGTCGGTAAAAATTCCATTTAAAAAATTTAAATTTATGCTACTCAAACTGTTATTATTTTCGTTTGAATATGTTGATGGATCTAATTGTGAAATTCTTAAATTTTTTACCGAATTTATATCAAGATCACCGTTGAGCTCATTATTTTTACTATTTTTATTTAGAACAACTTCGTTTTGGTTATTATTGTTATTATTATTATTAAAATTAGATTTACTTTCACTTTCGTTAACAAAACTATTACTAACAATACTGTTTGTAGTGGTGTTTATAATAAACCCATTTGGATGCCCATTTGGGATTCCAATTATAACATTATTGTTTTGATTTACAATATTTGTTGTATTGGTTGTGCTTATTTGTGGGCTAGGACGGTTAATACTTGATGATCGTTTTATAATATTTTGGTTTGAGTTTTGAAAATAAGGATAACGTTGTGATTGTTGAGCTGAGGGTCTCTTTTCAGGATCCCATTTGAGTAAATCCTCTAACATTTGAATGCCTGAAGAACTAGCACGTGGTATGAGCGCACTTAATGCAACTTTTGAGCATTCTGGAAACCTAAATTGTATTACAGATGCAAGACGGTGTCCTTCCAACCAATCATTCTGAAAGAAAGGAAAAGTTTTTACTGTACTCGCACTAAAATTTGGGTGAAATACTCGTTACCTTTTCCGGTGTTCCCAAAACCGAACAAATTTTAAATAGTTGATCAACCTCACTTGAACCAGGAAACAATGGTCGAAATGTATACAACTCGGCCATTATACAACCAATAGCCCATAAATCAATAGAACTACCATATCGTGTTGAATGTAGCAATACTTCAGGTGCACGATACCATCGTGTTGAAACATAGTCTGTGTACGGTGGTCTTGAACGAATTTCTCGTGCTAATCCAAAATCTGCTATTTTTACAGTATCAGGACCGGAACAAAGAAGATTTTCAGGTTTTAAATCACGATGGAAAAAACCATGTCGGTGCATAAACGCTAATCCACTTAATACCTTTAAAAAAAGAAATTTTTACGAATTTAGTTTACTGTCAAAAAATTTTAGTGTCCTACCTGTTGTAAAATATTTCGTATAGCATCTTCAGTAAAATGTGATTCCTGTTCTTTAATCAATTGATATAAATTTTCTTTCATATATTCGAATACAAAATATAAGACGTCATTTTCTCTTATAACTTCTTTTAATTTGACGACATTGGCATGTGATAATTTTTTTAAAGACTGTAAATAAAAGAATTCAACTATAAATGAAGTTAAAGAATCGAAAAGTGCTGATTAGATCGAGCGAAATATTTTTTTTAGCGTATCGCAGATTTAATCGAAAATTTTCTATAAAAAACGAGAATATTGTTACGATTCTACATAATCGCAATGAAATACAAAATAAAATTGTATATAAAATAAATTGGCCCTAAACAATATTTCAATAGCAAAACTAAAATCAACTATTTCCAAGAAAAAGGGTCGAACATAAAAACAAAAGCATGAAGTAAAATATAACCAAAATAATGACGTATATTTCATCTGACTTCTCGAATTTTCTTTGTAAAGAAATTGACTTCTCGAATAATCGAGAAATTATGAAAGATTGTATACAAGGAATTCCCTTTGCAGAACGAAAACTGATTTAAAATAGACAGCGATAATTTAAGTGAATTGCGATTATATTAAGTGGACTTAATTGTAATTGAAACGCTGTGAATATAAAACAAATAGAAGTCAAGTTATTTTTTTATTGTGAATAAAGTTTTAAGTGTTACTTAATAGACATATTTTGTGCATTATTTTGATGGTTTGGACTGGAAATTTCTACAATCAATTATTGAAGTTTTTGAAGCTGTTGAATATTCTTGTTGAAGAATATTATTTGCAGACTTGCTTTCCTTTTGTTGTGAATCAATAGGAGCATTAAAAACTTAATAAAATGGTGGTTTTCGCTTATCAATCAATTATCGAATTCAGAAAAAGAATTTGAGTATAACGTTTATTGAATTGAGACTAAAACCGATTTGAGTTAAAGTTAGAAAAACGTGACTAATCTACTAAATATGCTCTACTTCTAGACTCCTAGTTCGATAAAGATCAAACTTCAGCAAGTTGCATGTTTTGTCTCCCCTTTCAGTTTAAATGTTATTCGCCAAGATTTGTGACACCTCATTTCTCCAGATTTCAAAAATGTTTGTCCACAAAAAATTTTCAGGGGATCCATCCACACCTCTTTCATTTATAAGACTTAGAAAGAAATTGAAATAATTCATAATTTGCGAATCATATTCATTTCATAATTTCACCAAGATCTCATGCGTTACAAAAATTGCGCTTAATTTTTTCACATTTTCTTAAATACACTCAAAAACTAAAATGTCAATTGTTTATTTAATTTTCATTATAAATAGCTGATACAATGACAACTAAAATCGTAGGTCAATGATGTCGACACTATTATTCATTCAATGATATTTGCAAAGGAGATTTTCAGTTTTTTGGCACCCACTAAAAAACAGATGTATAAATTTCAGTAAAAAAGAATTGGGCGCTAAGTTGCGCCACGATACGTCATTTGTGATGATATTATTTTAAATCACCATCCGTTATTGAGAAAGTGTGATACAAATTTTGCAATACTCACACACTTACGGACCAGCTAAAAATAGCCTAAAAAAATCTAAAAAATTCCGATTTCAGAAACCAACGCAAATCCAAGCACTGCCCATATCGGAAAGCTAATAAAATTATATATAGTGTAACAATTTTTAGAAGTCTATATATTTGCTTACGACAAGTTTTATTGGTTAAATCCATTAAAGTACAAACGATCTTTCTCAATCACACAATACGAAAAAAAGTAAATCAAAGTTCAAGAAATCCATAATCATATCTTATACTTTCATCTATAATTACACCATAAAGCACACAATCATAAAAATCCTTCAAAAAAGTTACTTAAATTATATTTTGCACGAAAAATTTAAAAATCTTGAATGAAATACAAAAAAACAATAAAGCAAAATAAAAAGAAAAGTGAAAAATCAATAAAAATTATATTTTGCTTACATTATAGTCATTCATTATCATAAATTGTTTATCATGTTCTAGATATTTAAAAAAAAATAACATAATGTAAATATATATAAATAACAAGTATTAGCTTACCTTAACTTCGCGAAGATTCATTGCTTCTTCCCACGAATAGTATTTTCGTTTCATTCGTTTTATTGCAACTTTCTCACCGGTGTCCTTTCGTTGACCAAGAACAACGCTACCATATGTTCCATCCCCAAGGGGGTCTAACATGATATATCGATTCATGTTTGTTTTTGTTATTTATTTTCTATATATAAACTATAAATTAGTTTTTTTATTTATTCATTTTTCTTGTATTTCAGTAAAATTTTTTATTTAATTTTTCACTTTGAAAGTTTTTTGAGATCAGTTTTTTGATTGCAGCATTTTTGATATACATTTTCTGAAAGAAAAGGAATAATTATTCAAATGTATGTATACCGTTTTATTTTTATAACTTCGGTCTGAAAGGACATTGGTATTTAATTCATGATAAACTTTCTTGATGTTTTGGGTCATAAGGAGGATAAAAATGTCTGATAGCTACGGAATGCTAGAATGTGCGATGAAAACACGAGATCTGCTAGGTAGGCCGATCTCTAAAGTTCTAAAATAATGTTGTTTTTGTGCATTGGTCAGACACGCTTTTGGAAGCACAGAACCTAAAGGAGGGGAGTTTAATTAACAGTAAGAACAAAAACTCGCGTCTGTCTCATTTTCTTTGTAACACTTTTCATTATTTTTTTATATATGTATATATACTTGTACGAGTGTACATACATTTTTGGCAGTCAATTGGTGAGTAAGTGATTATAAGTGATTATTAAGAGAGTTTGGGAACAACAATATAAAATGCAAATAGTAAATTTGCATGCATAACAACCGCAAAGATAAGTAAAACAGACAACTTTTAAGTAATTCGTAGTTTGCCTTTTTTATCTATATAAACAGTGTTTGTATATAGACTAAAGTCAATTTACCAAAGTCCATTCATTTGAGTCCATTTTCTTTTTAAATTTTTGCGTGCAACTCAGCATTATTGATGTGCTGAGGAATTCTAATTGAACTGACAGACTGAGACTAGTTAGAATTTTAATCTCAAGGCACGCAACTCCTCTGATGTTGCTGATTCTAGTTACATCACCAGGAACTTACGATATTCATTACACCTTTATATAAGTTGAAAAAAATTGTGTGTTTGGATCAAATTAATTTAGTAATTATTTTAGTAAAATTATTAAATTTAGAATTTTTAAAAAAATTTCTATCATAACCTAAAAATTCAGATTTCTTGGTCGAGAAATTCTTTTGGCAATCTGCTGCAACAAAAATGAAAACATTCTCAAAATTTGCATTATTTATGTTAACGATAAAAAAATTAAATTACATGAAAAATCATATGAAAGCTGTGTTAGTAGTCGAATTTTCGTTGATTTATAAATTTTTTTATTTTTGATCACCGGCTGTGGCATCCCCGCGTACGTCAGTCCTTCCTATTGGTATATGAAATAACGTGATACTGTGGCGATCTAGCTTTAATAATATAATAAAGTGTTGGTTGCGATCAGCCTTAAATAATTTTTGATAGTGTAGTAAAACGCCTAGCCAACGAGTTGACAGTTCTTGAAAAATATAAAAACATGTTTTTTTATTCAATTTTAATTTAAAATAAACTTTTTAGTTTTTTTGTTCTTCCAAATCAGAAGTTCCTTAATATCTTCCTAATACCGTTATTTTTATAAACAAAAACAAGAATAGTTATAATGTTCAATTTTTATAATCTACATATAAACTCTATATGTATATAACAAAAATGTTGGTTATATTGTAAACGAAAAATAAATGTTCAACAATTTATGGCATGTGCAGTCTTTAATATATTAGCTGTTAACAGATATTGAGAACACCTCTCAGCTTATTTATAAAAATGGTGATTCGTGATAAATAAATTACATCAACGTTGCATTATATTGGTGACAATTACATCGCATTAAATCTTTCCGGAATTAAAGAAATTAACCATATCTGGTGACCTGCCGACTAAGAATACTGCCAATAAAACAATTTGCGGAGCATACAAGTATTTTTTTTTAATAAATACAATTTTTAATGTCTTTATTTAATTTAATTGTAATATTTTATTGATAATTCTTTTTTGTTTAATTTTATATAACTTTATAATATAATGTACATATTTAGGGAACTTCTTTTTTGTTTCGGGGTCTTACTAGTTGCAACATTCGCAATCACGATTGCTACACAACCTGCGGTTTTAATATTGCTCGCTGCAACCACTCTCTACCTAGTGGCCGTCATAACTAGGTCATTCCGCTTCCCAGCAGTTTCAGCAGGTACACCAGAACCTGAGGAAACTGCTGCATCTTCCGTGCCCCAAACTTTCTCATATACTGAAGACCAGCTTGAGGCACTGGTAGCCAAGCGGATGGATGCCGCTTTGGCAAGAATGAATCTTGGAGGTCCTACTTCAAATCCTCCACCATCTTCAGCTTCTGATCCGTCTCCCCTACCATCTCCAGCTACTTTTTCGGCAACTATGCCACAAACTGACCAACTAGCTATCGAAATTTCTCCTTTCTGGTCTGAAACACCAGACCTTTGGTTCATGACTCTAGAAGGGCAATTCTTGTTGGGAAACATCAAGTCTCAACACACTAGGTATGGTCATCTACTTAGTACAATCACGCCCACACTGGCAAAGCTAGTCAGTGATATCTTGGTAAAGCCTGACCAAGATTTTCCTTATGATAGGCTTAAAGAGGCTCTCTTAGCCCGCCTATCCAGCAGCACTTCAGACCGCATAAAAAAAGCATTATGCGGCATGGACCTTGGGGATAAAAAGCCCTCTCAGCTCTTACGGGATATGACTGCTGAATCCCGAAATACATTTTCAGAGGAAACTCTAAAAGTCCTTTGGGAGGAAAAACTCCCACCCACTGTTCGTGCTACTATCTCTGTTCTTAAAACCAGTTTGCAAGAAACTGCCGAGATAGCAGACAATGTGATCACTTCCCTAAGGGGATCTCAGCTCCATGCGGTATCTAACCCTGCCGCTTCTTCTCTCCCTTCTTCTTCTTCGTCAAGTGAAATCATGTCACTTGAGGAAAAATTCAAAAAACTGGAGGCACAAAACGTGCAACTCCTCAATGCCATTCAAAGGCAAGATGTCTCCCAACCTCCTCACCAATATCGGAGTAGATCTAAGGATCGAAACGATAGTCGCAACGAAAATTTGAATGGCTCTCCAACACGACCACGGTCCAAGTCGCGAATTCAAATGTATGATGGTATCTGCTACTACCATCATACTTTCCAGGGAGATGCAAACAAATGCGATCCAGAGTGCAAACAGTTCTCCAAGCACTCCGATTCCTCAGCCTCTATTTCTCCTGCAGAAAAACGAATAGACTCTTCACATGTGACGGCGTGTGATGACAGTCACTCCCAACTCCGTCTTCTGGTCCTCGACATTTCTTCGCGTAAGAACTTCCTAATTGATACAGGTGCCGAAGTATCAGTTATTCCCGCTACTGTGGAGGAAAAACTTCACAGAAAATCAGACTTCTTCCTTTACGCCGCTAACGCAACTAAAGTTAGCACGTATGGTACACAAACTCTCAATCTAAACATTGGTCTCAGACGAGCGTTCTGTCAGACCTTTGTTGTCGCCGATGTTACCATACCGATTCTCGGAGCTGATTTTCTTAATAAATATGGCCTTTTAGTGGACATCAAAAACTGACGTCTTGTCGATCCACTAACCTCCTTATTCACATTGGCTAAAATCTCCACTTCTCCTGCACCTTCTCTTACGCTGATCAACGATTCTGTCAATATCGAAATTATCGATATTCTCAAAAATTTCAAGGACTTAACGTCCAAAAATGATCTTACCAAACCAGTGAAACATAACGTAACTCACGTTATTGAGACACATGGTCCTCCCATTTCATGTAGATACCGTCGACTTGCTCCTGACAAACTGGCCATCGCAAAGACAGAATTTGACGTTATGTTATCCCAAGGAATTTGCCGACCTTCTAACAGTCCTTGGGCTTCTCCTCTCCATCTCGTTAAAAAGAAGAACGGCGAGTGGAGACCTTGCGGTGACTACCGTGCTCTGAATAATGTCTCTACTCCTGATAAATATCCGATTCCGCATATTCAGGATTTTTCGCATCAGCTACATGGATGCAAAATATTCTCCACTATCGATCTCGTCCGCGCATATCATCAAATTCCTATTGATGAGCGCAATATTGCAAAAACTGCAATTTCAACTCCGTTCGGACTCTTCGAATTCGTTCGAATGACTTTTGGATTGCGAAACGCCGCGCAATCTTTCCAACGGTTTATGCACTCCCTTCTCCGAGACCTTAAATTTGTTTTCATCTACATAGATGACCTCCTTATTGCTTCTGAAACCTTTGAGGAACACCTCCAACATCTCAGGACTGTTTTCAAGCGTCTTTCTGACGCAGGTCTCATTATCAACGTTGATAAATGCAACTTTGCTAAAACCAACGTTGACTTTCTTGGACATTCTATTGATTCAACAGGAATCAAACCAACTGCTGAACGTGTCGATGCTATTACGCGTTACGAACGACCTGAAACTGTTATGCAACTCCGCCGTTTTCTGGGAATGATAAATTTCTACCGCCGATTCATTCCTCACGCTGGTGGCAATCAAGCCATTCTTAACGATTTCCTTAGAGGTTCCAAAAAGAATGACAAACGTGTCATTCAATGGTCCGAAGACGCCATTCAAGCCTTCGACTTATGCAAGCGGCAACTCAGTGAGGCTACAACGCTTTCTCACCCCTCACACTCTGCTCAACTTGCCGTTATGGTCGACGCTTCCGACAAGGCACTTGGCGCCGTTGTTCAACAAAAAATTGACGATTGTTGGACACCTCTCAGTTTCTTCTCTGTGCGACTCAATGAAACGCAACAGAAATACAGCGCTTATGATCGTGAACTCCTTGCAGCTTACTCTGCAATCAAACATTTTCGGTATCTCCTTGAAGGTAGAATCTTCACTCTCTTTACCGATCATAAGCCACTCGTCTACGCTTTGTCGCAGAACCCTGCCAAAGCTAGTCCTCGCCAATTCCGCCACTTAGATTTTATCAGTCAATTCACGACTGATATTCGCCACATTTCTGGAATTGATAATGTAGTTGCCGATACACTTTCTCGTGTCGAGCAAATATCAATTCCAGAAAACATTAACTACGATGAAATTGCTGACGCTCAGTTCAACGATAACGAACTAAAGGAATTAGTGGACACTAGTCCCACACTTCAATTCCGATCCTTTCCAGTATCGTTTGGCAATTCTAGTGCCAAAACTATTTTATGTGATACCTCTACTGGTAATCCACGCCCCTTTATTCCAAAGCAATTTCGTCAATCTGTGTTTGACAGTCTCCACAATTTATCTCACCCAGGAGTCCACAGTTCTGCCAAACTACTTGCAGAAAAAGTCATTTGGCCATCAATTAAAAAGGATGTACGACAAATGGCTCAGAACTGCCTGGCTTGCCAAAAGGCAAAAGTTTCTCGCCACACTCAATCTCCATTAGGTAATTATCCTCAAACTTCTCAGAGATTTTCCGAGATTCATATGGACATTATTGGTCCACTTCCTACCTCTGAGGACAAACGCTATTGTGTCACAATTATTGACAGATATACTCGCTGGCCTGAAGCCATTCCTATCTCGGATATCACAGCTGAAACGGTAGCATCAGCTCTCTACTCCAATTGGATTTCTCGCTTCGGAGTACCTTCAGGGCAGTACTGATCAGGGCTCCCTGATCAGGGCTCCCAATTTGAATCCAATCTCTTCAACGAGTTGTCAAAACTTGTCGGTTTCGAACGTAAGCGCACAACAAGTTACAATCCGAAATGTAACGGTCTAATCGAACGTTGGCACCGAACTCTAAAATCTGCGATAATGGCCTACGACAGAACGGACTGGACAAGAATTTTACCGTCAATACTACTTGGTTTACGAACCACTTTCCGCGAAGATTTCCAATCTTCATCGGCTGAGCTCGTTTACGGTACTAACATACGTCTTCCTGGAGAACTTTTTAGCCAAAATTCTAACTCCACTCCACAATCTGATTTTGTTTCGCAATTGAAACAACATTTTGATCACCTTCGTCCTACCATTGCGTCAAGACACACTTCTCCTAAAGTTTTCATCTCCAAAAATCTCCAGTCTTGTTCGCATGTCTTTTTACGTACGGACTTAGTACGTAAAGCATTACAACCGCCATACGAAGGTCCTTTCAAAGTCATCAGTCGCGATGATAAAAATTTCGTTATTGACCGTAAAGGTCAACACATTCGAGTTTCAATCGACAGATTAAAACCTTGCTTTAGGGAACAATCTGAAGATGATGTAACTCAAAACTCACCTACTTTGAGAACTGATCTCAGTCGCGCAGACGAAACGTCGTCTTCTACAGATATTGTCCATTCTACTCCTTCGGACACATTCCAGTCTTCTCCTTCTACCTCCACAGAAACAAAAAAACGCGACGCTAAGACAGTGGTATCAACCAAAAGGGTTAGATTTGACCCCATTCCTCAACAACATATATTCCATCCTGCATCTACAATTACGCGAGCAGGCAGAACCACTCGTACCCCTACTCGCTTCCTTCGTGCTGTAGCACACTAATTTTCTATATCGTCTCATCTTCGATGATACTAGGGGGGGAGTGTTTGTGGCGATCTAGCTTTAATCATATAATAAAGTGTTGGTTGCGATCAGCCTTAAATAATTTTTGATAGTGTAGTAAAACGCCTAGCCAACGAGTTGACAGTTCTTGAAAAATATAAAAACATGTTTTTTTATTCAATTTTAATTTAAAATAAACTTTTTAGTTTTTTTGTTCTTCCAAATCAGAAGTTCCTTAATATCTTCCTAATACCGTTATTTTTATAAACAAAAACAAGAATAGTTATAATGTTCAATTTTTATAATCTACATATAAACTCTATATGTATATAACAAAAATGTTGGTTATATTGTAAACGAAAAATAAATGTTCAACAATTTATGGCATGTGCAGTCTTTAATATATTAGCTGTTAACAGATATTGAGAACACCTCTCAGCTTATTTATAAAAATGGTGATTCGTGATAAATAAATTACATCAACGTTGCATTATATTGGTGACAATTACATCGCATTAAATCTTTCCGGAATTAAAGAAATTAACCATAATACCATCTCACTTGCAAAGACGAATTCATAGGATTGCTAACGAATAAACTCTATACAGTCAACGGTAACACCCTAAATCATAGTAATGGAATATTTCTTGATGATGGTACATATAATTACTTGCTCGAAGAAACGAGTCTTCATATAATTCTATATATCTGGGCTTTAATCATTTAGGAAAACAGTGCGTCACCTGTCCAATGAATATGTCACTAACTTTATTATTGGCAACTCTATTTAAGCTTTGTTCGTACAAACTTTTTTTAAAATTTTTTGTTTATTTCCTTTTATTTTATTTGTATTTCGTTTATCCTACCGTGCCTATTTGCATTTGGCCTATGTAATATTTTAATATGTGATAAGATTTATTGTTTAGTTATTCGTTCTTTAAAAAAACATAAAAAAACAAATAAAAAGAAATTTGCGCCCATCAACACCTTCGAACGCATGTTGTTGTGGGACCTTGGTTTTAAGAGGTTTTATTAGTAATTGTGACACATAATGTAGTATTATCCTACTTTATTTTACCACATTTACACACTGTTATTAACTGAGAAAAACACAAAATTCAATAAAAAAGAAAAAACTAAGAGATGTCAAGAGAACGAGAATAAAATTATTATAATATATTATTAGTTTTAACAATACTTAGGTTATAAAGAAAACGCAATTGACAGTACGAATTGCGTTTTCTTTATTAAAAAATATAAAGAAAAACACACAAAACAAATATGACAAAAACCCTTTTTCTTACTTAAAAATACAACAAAATCTTTACTTACTATACCACACTTACACACATTATAAACCAAAAAAAAAATAGCATATTAATAAAAAAGGAAAAAAACAAATTATAAATCAAGAAAAT
The DNA here is from genome assembly GCA_963693315.1 of Diogma glabrata. Lineage (NCBI taxonomy): Eukaryota > Metazoa > Arthropoda > Insecta > Diptera > Cylindrotomidae > Diogma > Diogma glabrata. Next base: position 34,143,029 of record OY856186.1, on the reverse strand, counting down.
GAGAATGAGAAATAAGAAAATAACAAATGATTACAATTTATCCCACTCTCTTTTAATATTTATTTTATATTTAAAATTTATTTAGCGTGACGATGACTCGGATATATAAATGTTCGAACTACAAATGTTCATGCTCGGAGGATATGATTATTATTCTGTACTCGTTTGCTTTATATACTATTCAAATGCTCCAGTTCTAAAACGATTTAAGTTTAAATTGGTTTAATTAAAGTTTTGATTAAATTATCGATCACTATTCTGTTATGATATATAATCATCTGAAGTTATGATAAACGACAAGTATGCTTGCACGCAAGTTAGTACAGTAAATGTTACGTAAATGACGATTACAAACTTACATAAATATCACGCAAAGGCTATTAGTAATCCATTTATATAATCATTTTTGATTTAGGATAAATTACTTTTGCATTTAATAATTTAATCATGTTGAACGATGCTTTTTACTTGTTGAATTCGTTTTAGACCAACAAGGTATATCACTTACAACACAATTTACAACGGCTTTGAAAAAAAATATTGTACTTAGTTATTATTGCAATATACAACATTCGCGGTATTTTATTGGTGATAGTAATTTTCCAAATGGATGAAATGAATGGAGGAATACTTTTGTTTGTTGTGTTATAGTTGGACGTCCCGTACTGACATTAATTCTTTCAACACAAGGCAGAATACCGTTAAATATTATCTTGTGACTGCGGAAGTTGAAAATGATTGCTCCAAAAATTGGAAAAACTAATGACGATATGTTTGGGTAATATTATGAGATTTGTAAGTCGATTTAATTAAATTTTTTCACGAAAAAATGAAGATAACCTAAGGTTACCAAAAAGTTGGTGGTTTTTAGGATTTCATAATAATATAAATTACGTATTTGTGGTGCAATTTTCTGCTAGTCCACCACACGATGCTCATAGACTTTCATTCAGGATGACATTTTGAGTTGGCATCTTCGCTTTTCGCCCATGTTGAGAAATTGTCCAATCTTATGTATGATCCGCCAAAGAATGGTGTAAAATTTTACAAATCTCGTAACGGTTCTGGTTACTTCACCACAATTGTAAATTGTGTGAAGTAATGCAATCTGAGAAAAAAAATCTTGCATACCCCAAATTTTGTTTTTTCTTTTGTTTATGACCGTCCTCTATCTTAAGTTGACCAACTTACCTGGATATCGCCGTGAAAACCCGGATTTTGAGTTCGAAAATCGGACGAAAAATGCCCCGGAACCGGATTTCGTGTGACGAAAAATATAACAAAATGGATAAATTTTTTTCATCATTTTGCTGATCGATCGTTACCGTACAAGCATACTGGCCACAATACTCGAATTTGCTTTGACAACTGCAGCAAGTAATGCACCCACTGAGAAAGTATATTCCCACATAACAGATATTTGGACGCAAGGAAAAGGAACACTTAAAATTGAAAACAACCCCGCTCGAGTTATGGTCAAGTTCAACTGGCAAGAATAATATTCTGAGTTTCACAACAAAACCAAGAATGACAGAAATTTTTTTAAACAAAATTCGTCAGGTGGATAAAGACCATGTAAAGCCAGAAGATTTGTTCAATTCTCCGGATACCAAGGTGGAAGAAACAGCTGAAAATGGCAGTTCTTATGAGTTAAGTGACGACATATATACGCAGTTTTCAAATAAAATTTTTTTCAATAATTTTCAGTAATTTTTTAGTAACTTCTAACAATGTAAGTACATTAATTATTAAATTGTTCCTTTGCAAAGTAAAATTGCTGTTTTTGTATTTCCTTTTTATAATTTTTTTTGGAAGTTTTTTGTATTAAGCTGTATAGACTAAGAGCCCGCGACGGCTAAACCTTCTTTATTTTATGAAAGCTGAATGTTTCTCTGCGCATACCCCCTACTGAGGTAGGGACGATTAGCGACATATGAAGTTTGGATCATGGTGGCTTTGGCAGGGAGTAGGTAACAAAGGGGTCTCCAAAGTTTCGTGAAAGTATAAAAGGTAATTTTTTTATATATTTTTCGGGATAGTATTAGAAGTCACGTCACCCATAGTCAGACACTTACTATCGTGGCAACCCTCTGCCAGACACCCTTAAACTTTATCAATTTGTTAAAGAGGGGCAATATGTATATCGGTGGAAAGGTCTTGAGTAGTCGATGTACTGAAAAATATTTTTAGGTAAATTTCCTAGAAAAATCTACTATTGCAATGTGCGTCATTTCGGAATTTCAGAAAAAACAAAAAAAATTATATACATATATATAACGATATGAGGTATAACGGAATGTAGCGGCACTCTCACGGTCGCAATTTTTGACCTACACTAAACAAATTTTCTGTGTATTTTGCGGCAAATAATTTCTTGAACATTTCACGAACTGACCATATAGGGGTACCATTTAAGCGGCTAGAGCCTTAAAAGTCGAATAATCTAAGGCGTTATAACGGCTGTTTGAATCATAATGTTTAAATAAAATTTATAAATATTGAATATTTAAACCTTTTTTTATCATTTTTTTTCAGATGACAACCTTGGCGTTTAAAGTTCCCGAAAAATCAGCTGTTTTAAAAATTTACTAAGCTTTGTTGTCCTTGATCTAGATGAAAATGACCAAGCTCACATTTGAAAACTTTTGCACACGTAGATACAACATAAATATTTTCCAAATTAAAAAAAAAAATTATCCAAGTCCAGAGATTGCGACCCTGGGGCTGTTGAAACGAATGCAAACGCAAATGGCCATGCATTCATCATTTTTGAGTTTATATGTTATTATTATTATTATTATTAATCGTACCTATATATAAATTTACAAAATTATGATAAAAAAATATAACAATATTTAGATTTTATATACGAAGATCAAGATTTTCAATCCATGATTTGGCTCCATCCGACAGCATATGAAGATCCAATAGATCACCATCAAATAATCTGAACGGGCATTCTTGATAAATATGTGAGACTGTTTGATTTGAATTTCCACAATCACAAGCTGGTGAAATAGTTTCATCATATCTATGTAATGCAGAACTAGTAACTCTATGATTTGTTCGAATTCTATTAATAGTAACCCATAAATATCGAGGGTCATTCATCCCAGGAACCGGAATGTTCGGATTATCAATTAAACATTTATTGGGGATATCAGAAATCACGGAATTTTCAATCCATTTAATGTCTATTGAATATGTGTTCAAATTTTCCAACCGTAGAATTTTGGTCCAAAAGGGGCATCTAAACGACAATCGATTAAAATGTCTACCAATGAGATCTTGGTTTATTGGTAAACTCAAATTATTTAATATCTTTCTTGCTTCTCTTACTAATGAATATTCTCTTCTAAGAGCTGGAGGTGGAATATTTGACAAAATTGAAAGCCAAGGTAAAGGTGTGCTTTTGATTGAACTAGTTATTATTCTCGTGCATGTATTCAATCTAACATCAATCATTCTTCTATGAATGTTATGCTCCCAAACTGAAGCGCAATACTCAGCTGTAGAATAAACCAAAGATAAAGCCAAAATTCGTAATGTTTTTGCACGAGCACCCCAATCTGTACCTGCTAGCTTCTGTATAATATTATTTAGCGTATTGTTTTTTTTGTGACACAATAAAAATTAAACTTAAAAATAGGTTGACTCTTCTATGAAATCCAACTAAAACAAAACATGCATACACATTAAATCAACTTACAATCCATTTGATTGCGCGTCTTTTAGTAAAAAAGTAAAAAGTAAAATATTTGAACATTGGGCAGTACATTTGAACATTAGATGTCTAGATCGAGCGAGTCTATCCATGCTACTACATCGGGAGTATTATTAACCCTAACCCGTGTATAATATTAACCCTAGATTTCAACTTATGGCTCAGTTTAACGCAATGATAACGGAATGTTAACGATCTATCCAATGTTACTTCGAGATATACTGGAGTAGGGTTAAAGTTAAGCAATTCTCCTTTCATATATACTTTAAGTGTATGATTTGCATTATGATTAGATAAATGAAAATAAGGTACTTCAGTTTTTGCTGTATTTACTTTAAGGCGCCATGATTCATAATAATCTGCCAAAATATTTAAATCAGAAGTCAATTTGGATTCAGCCATAAATTGTGCAGAACAATTATAGGCAAATTGAATGGCAAGTACTAAGTCATCAGCATAAACAAATTTTCTTGAGGAGGTGGCAGGAAAATCCGCAGTATATAAATTGAAAAATATTGGGCCAAGAACTGTGGAGGCCTATTGTTAATGCGACGAATACGACTTTGCTTGTTATTTAAGTAAACAATAAATTTTCGATTCGACAGCAATGAGGATATTATATTAATCGTTTTACGACACTTTATGACTTTAAACAACTTAACCAATAAAGCATTCTTCCAAACTGTATCGTAAGCTGCACTTAAATCAACAAAGGCAACAGCAGTTTGCTTCTTATCTTGAAATCCAGCTTCTATATAAGTCACCAATGATAAAACTTGATCACAACAATTCCTTCCACTACGAAAACCTGCTTGTTCAACCGGAACATAATCATCAATAATGGAAGATATTCTGTTATAAATTACTCGTTCAAACAATTTATAAGCCACACTTAATAATGATATTAGCCGATAGTTTTCCGGAGCATTTTTATTTTTGCCTGGTTCTAAAATGGCCTTTACCGTAGACATATTCCAAACTGATGGTATTTTACCTGTTTCATAACAGTTGAATAAATTTGAGAGCCATTTTCTAGCATTTTTTGACATATGAATGACAAATTCTGGAAATAACTTATCAACTCCACTAGCCTTTCCAGAATTTAAATTAAGGATAGCAGCATTTACTTCGTCAAATGTATTTAAACTTCCAAAAGGTGATTCAAAAAAGTCTTCTTTAATTTCCGTAACTGGTTCTTGATTTGACGATTTCTTGACAACGGAATAGGAAATTTAGAATTTTTAATCGTTTTTGAAGCAATCATATTTGGGTTAACTTCTGTAACAAAATTTTGATCATTTTGTTTTGAAATTTCACACTTCTTTAATAAATCCCAAGCTTTTCGACTTGAATGTGTAAAAACCATTTGATCAACCATATCAGGCCATCTTTCCGAACGAGCGCAATTCAAATTGTTTAAAAGTTCATTACCATATGTTATTTAAACTCCTACTTTCTTTAAGATACACTTTTCATTTATAACTTCAAAGACTTTCAGCTTTCTAACCCAAGAGGTTGGAATTAACGTTACACCTACATAATGCACGACACTTCACGCCATACAATTACAAAAACAAATCCCATAAAAATATAAAAATATCCCATAGAAATAAATAGATTTTCTCTTGTTTCTGTTTTTATTTTTTTTTTTTGCAAAATTTTAAATGAAAACAAAGTTGAATCATTTTTCTTTTGAATTAAGGAATATTTTTTTTTTGGAAATTTGGAACATTTGTTAGTTGCAATAAATATACATATATTGATTGCACATTTACAAAAGTTTTCCTAAATTGATAGATGATATTTGTATTTTTGAGGTGTAAAAGTTGTTTGATAATTTTTTATTATAAATTATGTGTGGTGGTGTTGTAGGTGTTACGTAGTGAGAACGTTAATTTACTCTTTGGTGGATTTAATATGTTATTAAAAGTAGTTTTAACCAAATTAAATAAAACTGTTCCGAAATTGCATTGATAAATTTGTTTCGGTTAATGTATTATATTTGGTTTGATAATTTTTTTGAATTATTTTGTTTCTGCTTAAGTTTTTTATGTAAACTAATCTGACACATCTAATTCTATTTGTACACAAAACTGTCTGACCCTGAAATCTACCTATTTCTAGTGGATATACGTGCCGCTTGGACTTTTTTTTTAATTTTGACGATTTTTGAGAAAAAAAGGGAAAAATGTGATAAGGTGTGTTTTTAAGTTTTTTGTTCGGTTATTTTGTTTTTTACAAGTTGTTTCACAATTCAAAATCAATTATATCAATAAATCAAACTCTGAAATAATGTGTTGTAGCTATTTTGTTGGGAGGTCTATTTACAATGGCCGACAATACATTAACAATGGCCGAATTTCGGCCACTGGGTGATTCCTAGTTACAATAAATTCACAACAATCACTTGTTTAATTTTGACACAACAACTTGTTTGTTTATATAATTCATTTGATAATCATATGTTATGGCCGACCATCACCTGTTTTGTGGATTATGAATTGTTGAGTCTCTGTAAGTTTTATGGAGGGCGGGATCCTGAGCAAATCATGGGGTGAGTTAAATTTATTTTATTTATAATTTGATAGTCGTAGATGATGGAAGGGTGGAGATGGCCTTTTGTTATTTTTTTCTTTCTAAGTCGTCAGAGTTTCCCTTATTTTCAACCTTTATTTTAGTACACCTAAAAGTTTCGAGTGCATCGAACAGCTGTAAAGGGCCAAGGATAAGAAGAAGAATTATACATTATATTATATTTGTCGAATTTGTTTGAATATATAACCAACAATTTATTCTTTACTTTATTTAGGCAATGTGGGCTCGAAGGTCGGTGGTTAGAGTAAAGTCCAAAGAGCTAATTTATGATGGTAAATGAAGTTTATTTATGGTGGTCAAGCCTATAAGTTGATGGTTTGAGATAACATGATAAGTTGGTGTTAAGTTAGGTATAAGAGTTAGTGTTGAGTTAGGTATAAGAACAGATCAGTAAGTTTTAGTTTGGCATACGACTGTTTTTGTTTCTAACCTAACCTGATAAGATGTTTATTTTATTGCAATATTTTTTTGTTAGACTTCATAAAGTTTAGAGCTGATTTGAATGATATATTGACGTCAGGACAGTTAAATAAATGGCAAGAATTCCACTAATAGTACACTCTAAAAACTCGAATTATAAAGACGTAAATTTACCATTATAATAAGCCTTAATTTACGTCTTTTTTTAAGTAATATTCCTCCTGCAGTTAAAAATTCCATCAAGAAGTTGTATTGTAATTATTTTACGTCAAAATACGTAAATATTAAACCTTTTGTTGTGATTTTACGACAAAAAGTGTAAAAATACATCCAAATTTTAAATTTTGTAGATTTTGTTTTTTTACTCTTCCTGCGTTGTAAATTTAAGAAAAATTATGTGCGAATAAATTACACGAGTCAAGAATCAAAATACTTTATAATCAGAACGTATTAATTGTTATACATCTTTTGTAAGTTCTAATATTGGTAAAAAAATTGTTTTTAAAATTATTAAGCATACACTTCCTTATGTTAAGCCACGATAAATAGTTTTAGGAACCGACAACTCTCATTTTGTTTTACAGTTCGAAACAACTTTAGAGGAGATCAAAAATACATGCATCATTCAAAACACACCATGGATAGCCATTATTAGTACGTTTGAATTTTAAATATATTTACAATTTTATTAATTATATTTATTTATTTTACAGAAACATCGATTCAAATGAAGAAGAAACAGCATATATTTTTATTGAACGCGTTCTTGCCGCAGAACATACAGGAGACAAATAAATTTAATTAAAATTTAAAATTAAATTTAGTAGGCAAAATTAACTCTAATATGTTATATCCAAAAGAGATGCATATCTCAAATGATGGAATTCCTTATTAGATATTTTTTTAAACATTATTCTGAAAACGTGAGAGGTTCTAAAACACCTATGAATAATTTTTCAAAAATTAATAATTTAATATTAAAATTAAGGGCAACAGAAAAAATTTAAATTTTTCTTATGCTTTATAATTTGTTTTTGTAATTATAATTTTTAAATGAATAAATGAATAAATAAATATTTTATTTTTATGAAATAAAGTTATATATTTTTGTAGTAAAAATATTTTCGTATTTATTTCAAATACGCCTTTATTGAATAATTTACACGTTATTAGAAAATATGCACATAAATCGGTGTAATATAATGTTGAAAAATACGTCTAAAGTTGTAATTTTACAGTCAATGTTACACAAAATAAAGTTTAGTAATACACACTTAAGTGTGTTTTAACTTACAACTAATTGCGTATTTTTCCTGAGTTTGAAGCGGTGGTTGAAAATTACCCTTATTATAAAAGGTAACTGAATGCCTTCTATAATAAATGTAAATTTACACGATTTTTTTTTAGAGTGTAATTATAAAAATTGAGAAGCTCACTAACTCTTTTGTTAACTTTTAAAACTCTCTTTTGTTAAATTTATGATCTGTTTTATATCACAGCGAATAAAGATATTGCACTGTAGAAAAATTAGGGGAAAGCTGAATTTTTGCATGAGTCTTCCCTTTGTGGTTCTGAACAATATTCCAAAAGCTCCCACCGATACATGTGCTATTAAAAATGTTAAGCGGGGTCAAAGGCAATGTAACAAGCTATGCGAGACTTATAGGTTTTGTGTTAGATATGTCGGTCTAATAAATGCAACAATCAGAAGGGCTTAGTGCAATCCGGTTCAACAAAGTATGTTTAAAATTATGTAAAACAAATGAAATAACCATTTACATTTTCAGATAAGTTCCTAAATAAATTAGGTGATGTTGACTTGTGAAGTTGACTTTTATTGCGAACACAATATGACAAAAAGAAATAAACTAAACGATGTCCAACGACATTTTTAGCATATTTAAGATATGAAGATATAGGATCATTACAAATCTTGCTTAAAATTCCTTCTCTATATTCTATTTCCTCTATTCTATATTCTATTTCCTCTATTCTCCGAATAGGGACTCTAAAGGCTGGACCACCTGGGAAATATCGAATAGTATAAAAATAAAATCATGAAATCCTAAGTTGAAATCAGAAGCCCTATTCCCGAACACATAAATGTGAATTTGGACAATATTGTGAAGTTCGTATTACATAACATAAAACGGTTACATAAAACGAATTTCACAATATTGTCTAAATTCACATTTATGTGTGCGGGAATAGAGCCATAGCTGTGACATTTGACGAGTTTTTCAATATCGACAAATACCAAAGTAGCTCAACCCGAGCAGAAATTTGTTAAGGCTCAAATAAGGTCCTCATTAGGTTTACCTTAGTCCAGATCAGGGATTGGTAGGGCAGCCTGATAAGGCCCTGATCATGAGTTTAACGCTTTTTCTCTATCAGGTCCTGATTGGGATAATCGGATCAGACCCTAATTGGCATAATCGGATCAGGCCCTGATTGGGATATCCGGATCGGAGCCTGATATATAAATTAATAAAAATAAAATAAAAAAATTACAATGGAAAAAATTAAAACATATACTACCTTAATCACTATTATTATAGTCTTTCAGCCGAGGGCGAGAAGCGATAACTAAAACATGCATGAAGCGATTTTAACTTTATATTTCTAAAATGGAAAATACTCTAGTGAATTTCAACCAATTGAAATTTCAACTAAAGCTCAAATACGAAATACAAAAAAAAAATCAGGGTCTGACATATTCAAATACGGTTAACCCTAAAAGGGTATTGCAAATCAGGTCTAGAACAGAATCAAATCAGATTTCCCTAATAAGACTTGCCGTTCCAAACTGACTAGGACCTGATCACGCCCTGACTGTCTTCCCTAGCTAATTTCTGCTCGGGAGTTACCTTACTTGGGATGCAGTTTCCATTAACGAATATTGCTGGGTTATTCAGACGAAAGTCCTTATCATAAAGAGAAAATGTGGTCGACTCAGTCAGCAGTACTTTCACAGACAATCTGGCGCCATTAAAAACACTTGAAAACCAAGTCCCTTTTAGTCCCAAATAGTGCAAGAATGTTGTGAATTATCTCGAACTCAAGAACTCATTATAACGATATCTGAGCAATCTCAAAAATAATGAACGAAAAGGTCAACGAGCTGACTAAAAGTTGTGCATAAAAGCACACAGGTTTTTAATTAGAAATTCGAGTGGAAGAAGGGAACAGATATTAAAATAATTTTAACTTCAATGGAGGATAAGGTAAGACTTACAGAATAAACCAATATTCCGATTTAGTTTTTTCCAGAAATGAAACAATCCGTCACGTATTAGGAAAGTGGATGGCTGTCTCAGGATGCCAAAGTCACATGTTAGAATCAAACTGTCTAGGGATCTAAGATTTTTATAAAGAAGGACACTTAAAGCTGTTGGTTTTTTACAAAAATTTTTCTCCTCTTGAATTTCGTTCGCCTCCATTAATGTTATAAACAAAATAGTAAGCTTTAGTAAAGAATAAAAGTAGGTAGGCACAAAAACTAGCAAAAAACTTTCTTCGTTAAAGTCCACGGCATGAGGATACTTTGGCTGTATAGACTCTTATGTTAACTTTTTTTATCAAAGAAACTAAAGTTTAATCAAAAAAACGACGCTTTTTGTGATTTTAATTTGGTCTCTAATTTTAATTTTTATCAACTCAAAAAGAGTGTGCAGCTGGTTCGTTACCAAATACGTCTGCTAATTATGGATTGATTCAGGCAGCGCGTAGAGTAGGTTAAATGCATTCTCACCTTCCTTATTATCCTGAGAACGCCTGCGAAATTAGGCATTGAAGGAGCGGGGGCTATTCTACTATCGGGTATCCCGTGATTACTTCAGTACAAAAATTAATATAATTACTTGTTTCTTAAACAAATACTGTCCTAGACATTCGTACACAATCTTTCTAAAAAAATGAGATTGTGATCGATATCACTCTATATAGAATGACATCAGAAACATGTAAAAGTATATTACAACCAATTTTAATATTTAATTGACATATGTTCGTTACTGTAATTCAGATACATAATAATAAACTCTAAAAACAACTTAAAATTAAATCAAATATGTATCATAAAACAATATTCTTGATAAATAATTATCGTGAACAAATACAAAACCTATGTCATCCCCCAAAAATAAATTTTGTTTTTAATATAACAAAAAAAATTATATAAAACACAAACAATAAATAAAATCGATATCCTTTCTATCTATCTATATTGACCGTGAAAAACTTTTTTTCGAACAATATAATTGAAAATTAATATAATTAGATTTACGATTTCAAATTTACTTGATTTTTTAATAGAAACGATTACTTTGTGGATGATTCAAACTATTAATTTTTAATTAAAGAAATATATGAACTATTAAATTTTAAAAGTTCGTTATTTTTAAGGTTAAAATTTTTTTGTTTTTATTTCACTCTTGTTTCACTCTTGTTTTTAAACATATTTAACAATTCACCAATTAAATTCACATAATTCCAAATATTCAGAATTTAACTATAAAATCACATCACTGATTTATTGTTTAAATAAATTTAAACAATTTTTTCTGTTTTATTTTACACAGTTATTATTATTTGCATAAAATTGTTTCAAAACATTTAACCAACTTTTCTGTCGGACAAGAATAAATTAACTTTCGAAACCAAACTAGAAAATGATTGTTGTTTAACGATTAAATTAGAATTAAAAATATTATTAAGGTTCTCAATCCAATACTCGAATTGTTGGGGTTTGTTTATTTATTTGGTTGTTATGGTTATATGGAAATTTATAACTGTCTAAAAGTAAATTTAGCGCAGGCGTACTATTGCGTGATGGTAATACGTATAAATTTATTCTGTCACATTTTTTGTCGAGAATGTTGTTTTAAAGAAGCGTTCTATCTATATACCCATTATATTGGTAACGCATCTGCCACTGCCACATGGTAGACATTAAAACGTTTAGCGGTTCAATTTATAATCATAAATAGAAGCAGATATTGCAAAAGCTAATGTTGCAGTAAAGCAGGTGAATAAGAAAGGATGATCTACAAAAACATGACAAATTATTCACAAAAAACTATAATAATAAAAAAACGCCAAAAAATAAACTGGTTACGTCCACGACAGGTTTCTCACAGCATTTCATTTCCAACATTGGAAGAACAACGCCGATAATATTTTTCACAAATCAATGATCCCCTGATTTGCTTAGATTATTTAATGCTAAAAACTTTCCAATTAACTTTCCAATCGTTTCCATACACATTTACCCACACATTTCCATACACATTTAACCACTCACTATAGACCTTGTTTGAATACAGCCTTATCGAAAGATCTTGGGCACATGGTCTTATACATGGTCCTAACCCGGGTTAGGCTCATGAACAAATTAGCGAAATTGGAACGCCACGA
>OY856186.1:34083861-34130675 GCA_963693315.1 Diogma glabrata | reverse complement strand
AATCCTTTTTGCCGGGCCGACATTATAATTTAAAAAAAAAACTAAAACATCTCGGTGGCTTTGTGTATCGAGGTTTTTTTTTTTATATACATATATTTTTCTGCACCCGTACTATAAAAATACACTTATATGATCAAAATCCGTTTTATAATGATATTCATTTCGATACAGATTTTATTACGATACAGATTTTTAATCAATAGAAAGAAACCCATAATTTTTCAATCAAACATGCTATGCATTTGACGTTTGTTGAAATTTTTGTATGGGAAAAAAAATTGAACTTTGAAATTTGAAATTTTCGTTATTTACCGGGTGTAGAAAAAATAGCGTATGCCACTTTTATGTAATGGTTATTAATACACTCGCATATACCATACGAAACTCGCATACGGCTCGTTTCGTATCCCGGTTAATGCTCGTGTTTTAATAACCGTCATTACATGATCGTAGCATAATATACTTTTATATATTTAAAATTTCATTTTTTACAATTTAAATTATAGGTCCGTCATTATGACTTAACCATCTGAACCCTCGAAATTCCCGGCTACAGCAGAAAGTACGAAATTTTTTTGGACCAAAACACTTGAAATTTTCTTTACACAGTCTTCAGATAAGTTTTTATTGTTGATGTCCAGTGTTAGTTTTTCCTAACTGGGTCAGACTTATAGATTTAATTCGACTACCAGTTCGGTCAGAGTCAGGAAAACCGGCGACAATTCTAATTTGTTGGGCTGACTCTGGTGTTGGTGGGCGACAAAGAGTTCCACATTTAATCTTCTGGCTCGTTATTCTGTTTGAAGTTTATTGAGTCTACTTTGAATATCAGAAATAACGTGTTTAGTTGTGTTATCTAGAATGCTTGAATGCGCGTTCACCACTTGAAAAACATTTTGTTAATTTATCAAAAAATGTAGATACATACTCTTATCGATATTTAAATTTTAATTTAATTAATATGTTTTTACGATAACAATATATTATTTCTAATTTGAAAAAATTATGCTTAGTTAAGCCACAGAAAAACAAAATAACAGAATTTAGTTGAATTCAATGAAAAATAATGAAATAAAAAATGTTAATAAACATCAAATAATGAATTAATGCTAATATATTCAATGACTAAAAAGAATGAAACTCAAATAAATGGAAAAAATTTTATTTACTGGAGACTGATAAAGAAAAAAGAAAAAATCAGGATAAACTACAACAAAGATTGAATGTATTTGAAATGGAACTGTCACACCATGCAGAAAAAATTGCAGATTAGCTTTCATTTTGCTTCACGAATCACCAAACAACGTGTTTGATGGCAGACAAGCTGTGAGTTCTGGGAACGCAAATTGTTTCAGGTCACCATCTATCAAATATTCCTGATACAAGCATAAAGTAAAATATAAAACACTAAATTATGGAATTCATCCGAATCGCAAAAACACGAACATAAAATTAAAACCATCTAAATTAAAAACATAATTATTTTGATTAATTGGAAAATGAAATAATCGGAAAACGGTTAAATATAAATCAAGCTGTATTTTATTTTTTAACAATAAGCCAATACCTGCTTAAAAGTAATAAAAACAAGTAAATGCCATTAAATATCTTTTAATTATTCAATTTAATACATTTTTTATTTATAGCATCAAAACATTTTTATGAAAAGTAAATAAAATGTACATGCATTATTGGCAAAAATGAAGTGTAAAGAATTTAAAGAATGAAGAAAATGAAGAATTTATTTATTATACTTTTATAAATGGCGTTATAAATAAATTTACATTTCTAGATGTGTGCTTTTTGGTTTGGAGTTTAAAACTTTTATATGCAACTAGGAGATCTATCGATGAAATAAATATACATTTGTTCTATATCTGAATGTTGTGGTGTGGGATCTATGGCCGATACATTTATTATTTAAAACGACATATGTCGGTTTTCTTCATTAAACGTTGAAAATAGGTTTAAAATTTATACCCTTAAAGTAAATTTATTCAATTTATTCTTTATAAATTATTAATTCGAAGAATATTTCCTTGCAAGGAATATTAATGTGTCGTTCCAATTTCAAATGAATAATTATATCGAATTTTTAACCAAATGATTTGAATATATCTATTTTAATTAAACTGACTGACATGGTATCACATACGTATATATTTATTATAAAATTTAATATTTATTAGTTTACTGAATTGTTTGAAAGTAATTTCTATTGTGACAGTGATGTTGACACAATCATTCTGTTGTGTCTGCTTGAGCATCGTTAGGTTATATTGATCCTGGTTTGAGCAATGAATTCTGGAATTCCTTATGAAATTCTAGAATTTATTTCAATAAAAATCAAAATTTCCACATCAAAAGTTGGTCCTTCGAGCCGGAAGAATGTTTTTTTTTTAAGTTTATTCTTATTCTTTCATATTTTTAATCATACCATATCCTATGAAGATTGAGAGGGTAACATGATTGAGGAACATACCTTTAGCTTGATTTTGAATATTTCAAAAAAAAAAATTTACATTCATCAACAACCTCAGAACACATGTTGTGTTATGTACGTTTTGAAAGCTATGTAGAATTATGTTAAATTAATTTAAAAATTGTAAAATTGAGAAATAAAAAATTACTAATACTGAATGCATCCGTTTTTAACAAATTGCAATGACAATTGACAACACTTAACCCAGACTTTTTCATATTTTTCAACGGTTTTATACAAATAATTTAGTAACAGCCGCTAATTACGAAATGAATAATCAATGAACTTGTTGTTTTTTTATATTTTGACCTTGACAATCACGCTTACACTAATTGTTGGAATCGATCAAATTGTCGTTAAAATAAAATCATAATTTTTACAAATTGATTATTTTGTGACTGATGAAATGATTAAATTAATATCCGTATATTTTTCCAATTGTTGTTGTGATTATTTATATCAGATTTGATAAAATATCTGTCATTTATTATTGATATGCGGGATCAAGTAAGAGATATGTTTTATTATTTTTTACTGCAATCTAGAAGCTCTTGTCATAACTCTCCCTTTTTAGAATTTTGTTCTTTGAACATATGCCTGCCAAATGTTTTTCATTCACTACCCAGATTATAAATAGTAGCCTGAATCATATTACAGTAATTAAATTAGAACTTAGAGTAAAAGGAAGAAACCTATTATGAGCGTCGCTCAGTTATGCTGCTCTACTTCAACAAATAATCAGATTGAAAGCAAAAGAAAACCTTCAGAATGAAAAACTTTATTTATTGGGATCCGACCATTTCTCATTCATTGGCACGATTAAATCAGGATATTAAATGGAGAATAGTCAAGAAGATCCATAACTATTTGACGTCGCATTATTTCAAATCGAGTTTAAGGTTTCAAACTTAAAAAAGGGGTTGCAGTTTTTTGGTGACAGCGGTGTAATGAGAAAAATAAAATCGGATGGCGCGATGTAAAAAAAGAATTCAAGAAATTCAAGAATTTTACAAGAATTTTCTTGGTCTTGGTTTTTCAGTAGCTCATAATTGGTTACCACCTAATTTTATTTTCAAAAAAATTTCTATGGTTTTTTTCATTACGGCACAGCATAAAATGTAGTACGGAAGTGGTTAAGCATATCTATTATGTACAAGAGACGTAATAGAGGCCTTCAAATAATTTTTCGGAATTGTCGAACGTTAACAAATATTATCAGCACAAAAATTCTCATGACGCTCATAACGCGTCATTACGCTTTACCAAAATTCATCGAGTCTCATAATCCAGTCGCGACATTACAAGATTGCTCTGGAATTTCTTTAGCACTATCTGACGCCAAAGGAATGAGATAGAACACACAATCAGATGTATTTGCTTTTTTTATAAATCGGATTATAATGTAATTGATGATGAAATAATATTACATAAAGTGCCATTGAAAACACATTTAATATAATTACGTCGTAGTAAGAGGGGTGAAGATAACGTGTCTTTTGTTTTCGACGGTTATCAGAACGAGATCGAAGGTCGAAAAGATATATTCATGTTGAATATCGATTCGATAAAAACATCAAACTGGTCATTGAAAAAAGAAAATTCCTTCCAAACAAAAATAATAAAATATAATAAAACCTATAATGTGTAAAGGCAATGGTGACCGGACAATTGCTGCAAAAACTATATCATTCTTAACTGCTTCCCAAATAAAAAAGTTGTCGTTGTCTCCCAAAATATTGATGTTATTTTGACAGAATTAACAGGGGACAGGAGAATTTCTTTTTAAAGCCAAAAAGCAGCAGCGGAGCTGTAGATTAGAGAATATTCCCTACGAAAAATTTAAATAAAGAATTAGCATATATGGAAAAAACATATTCTATTTGCTCATGCATTTACTGTTTGTGACCCAACGTCAGCGTTTTTTAATCTAAGAAAGAAAATACACAGAACATCAAATAAACGAAAAAAAAAAATACAGTTTACATAGTCACATTGTCTGCAATCCCTAACGGTTTCCGAGAACATTTGAAAAGAGGTGGCTATCAAGTGCTCTGTTGGATTGGAATATTGTCCAATTCAAATTACGATAGAACCGCAACATTAAATCCATGTAAATCATACTGGATCTAAAGCAGCTTGTGGTGCAGGAAGAATAGCGTATGCTGCTCACAAACTTGTAAATTCTGTTACGGAACCAACTGTAATAATTGCGAGCCACCTGGATACTTAAATTACTAAGGATGAATTATTTTGTCCTGCTGAAACGACAACTGAACAAGATTACTAAGAAGAATGACCCACAAACCCTACATCAGCAATGCTCGAATATAACTCTGATTACGATTGATGTCAATTATATTTATAAATTATTAAGCTCACTCGTAATTTCTATTTACAATTTTTTATATCAGAAAATCGCACTTATTTTGCATCGGATTCGTGATTCACGACACAGAAAACCTCCGAGAGACGATTTCCTAAGTGAAATATTGAATTTTCAATTGTTTTATCAATGTTTCTATTTGGAGTGCTTTGGAAAAAGGGAAATTACCCGCAATTTGAATTATAATTTTTAAGGGGGAAATAAAAAATACTTGAAGCATCCAAGTTATTTTAGAAACATGAACTAAACAGCCAAAAAATGCGAAAAAAGCTTACGTTTATTTTAGCAGCTATATAGAACAAATATTCCTGTTGCAGAATATCGAATTGACAGTTGCTGACAGCAGAAAACGGAATAGAATAACATATTAAAATGTTTTGCTTATCATTTAGCTATCGAAACAAAAGGAGATTCAGGCGATAGGGTTACCAAATTGAAGAGTAAGAACAAAACCTCAGCGATTTAACTCGTGACAATATCATTAATCAGTTTGCTAAACTTTTGTGTTTTGAGATAACCTAAAGATTAGCAAGCTGACCCTGAATTCGGAGACTCCGGTTCAATTCCCATTCAAACCAAAGTGTTTTTAAACTAAACTTTAACAGCCACCAGCACACCGGCTTGCCAAATACCGATAGTTAGTTTTACATCTCCTAAAACACAACAATTCAATATGTCCCCAGCGAAATTTATTTACTTTTCTTAGTCATCATAAATAACAACAAGAAATATGCTAAGAAAATTAGCAAATCAATACGAACATGACCTCATGTAAACCCAAACAAACTATTAGTTTTATAATATAAAACCAAAACTGTTACAACAAACCCATTGAACCAGGAAATTTGTGTATGAATGTTGAACAGCTGGAAAACTTTTAAATTTTAATTTATATGAAGGCAATCAAAAGAAAACGTAAATTACGAAAAACTTAATCAACCAATATAACCACCACCAATAATACCACAACCAATCAAATGCATTTATTTATTTAAAGAAAATGTTTGCGTGGAATTAATTATGTTGCTATCAAAGAAAAAACGAATCAGTTAAGAAAATGAAAGAAAAGGTCATTCACTGGACATTAGAATGGATAAGAATAGGTTTTGTTGTGCATGAATAGTTAAGGGTTGATATAAGTTTTATAATAGTATGATAAAGTTGACTTTTATTTTGTTTAAATAAAACAACCCTTATTTGTTATCATCGGTAGAAATAGTAGATTATTTTACGCGTTACTAAATTTTATACTTTTAGTTATGAGTTAGTTAGGCGGGAATGAAGAGCACAGTGAAGCCAGCAACTACGGACAAATCTCAATCTCAGTTGTAACGAATACCTTTTTTTTAAAGTCTTAAAATATTTTTACTGCCTGTGATAGTGGAAAGTACTATTTGCTACCGTTTAACAAAATTATACGAAAAATACAAACTGCGTTAAATAAAAAAGTAACAAAAAACTCTAAAACTCATGGAAATATTTCGAAAGTCATGAAACTAGTCAGAAAAAATATTGAGTCCGGGATCTTCGGATTGAGATGAAAGATGAAATTTGGCACAAAATTGTTGGATCCAGAAATTTTCTCCGTCACAACTCGTGGATACAACCAAAACCCTGAAAATATCTCAAACGGGCTAACCGCCAAGGACTACCTCTATGAAGTAGTAGTATAACTAGGTTTTAGTGAATATTTACCAATTGGCATATATACTAAAACACTAACCGCAGATGCATATAATGTTCTTCAAGCATTTGAGAAGTAGGTAACCAAATTTAACAGTTTGAAATTTCTTGATCGTGAATCTATAGAGACGGAAAAAAGTCTAAATATTGCATAAAATGTGGCAATTATTGGACTTTATTTGTAATTGTAAGTCAGACGAGGTCGAAAAACCAAGTATTTGAATATAATTTAGATTAACGTGAATTTAGTAAAAATAAATCGGACAATATCAACTGCAGTCAGTTGTTAATTGTTCTAATTGATGCGAAAAATCATGCATGGAATCTGGAATTTGCCAGGGCTTGTTACATAATGGTCAGTAATCAGCACATTATCGATAGTGCTTCGCTTGATGCTTGGTCGATTGGTGACCTTGGTGGAGACTGACGTTCTCTTGCATGAACTGTGCAGAGTTGTTGGAGAATGATTAGTGAGATTTTCATTGTATGTTCTTGAATTGGAGCAATGTTGAATATTATCACGTTATATATTTTTCTATGGATTACCTTTTCTCACATATTATCATGACAACCATAACAACCGGACCTCTCAAATCTTACGAAAGAAACAAAACACAAATTTTCTCACAAAATATTGAACTAATTTGAACGAAATAAAATTATTAATCATATTAACCGCGAAAATTTGTTTGTTTTTTAATTTTATCGAACAAACATTTCTTTTGTGTTTACCTCTTTTTGTTTACTCAACATAAAAATAAAACTACATTCATGATTCGAAATGGTTTTTCTTTCGTTATATTTCCAATCAACAAAAATAAACAATAAAAATTGGCTATAATCTGCCTACACAAATTGTTTTCTAATCACATAGTCTGCGTAGAAACGCAAATAAAAGTCACAAAAAGTTTTGTTGTGGTTTTATTATTTATATTATTTGTTTGGTTTTGTTATTATTAATGTCAAATATACAAAGTTATATATATTAGTTATATATAAATAAACATGAGTGACGAACCAGCAAAGTTAATCGATACAACAATCATTCATAAAGAAATCGAACCTGGAATCATAAATGAAGAAATGATCCAAAAATGTATTATTGAACAAGGATATCAAGGTGAAGCTGGTCGATTAGCCAGGGAAGAACCGATTCGTTATGAAAAAGTTACAAAAATCTTTTTGGAACATTTTAGTAAGACCACCCCAACAAAATATCAATCATAAATTATTTATTTCAATATTACAGATCTCCTTAAAATCGATCATCTTTGGATCCTACCGAATCTAACAAAATTATCGTTAAATTTTAATAAACTTGATCGTATCGAGAATTTGGATGCGCTTGTGAATTTAAAAGAATTGGATTTAAGTTTTAATTTTATTGAGAAAATTGAAAACTTGGATCAATTGGTGAAATTAGAAGTTTTGACTCTATATTCGAATTCGATTCGAAAACTTGAAAATTTAGATTCGCTTACTAATTTAATAATTTTTAGTATTGGATTTAATCAAATTGATACGTTAGATGGGGTAAGTTTCAATGATAAAATTTTTTCAGTGGAATGATAATGATTTTAACACTGCATCCTTAGTTTGCTTTTGGCGCAGCTCATTGTTAAATTTATTTCGGAACATTCCTAGTTTATCCCCCCAAATAGATTTGCGTTTTTTTTCAGATAAATAGAAAGATTAGGTCCTCTGCATCCTAATTATGAAAAAAATAATTTGCGGAAATGAGGGGGTCAAAAGTTATAAAGGATCAAACTTTCAATTTTACCTTGGTCCCCCCTTTGGTTTTTTAGAATTTTTTTTGACTCAATTCTGCGATCTTGCACAATTTCGATCAGAGATAGCACCCCCCCCCCCAACGCGACCCATCCCACGCGCCCCCGTCGCGCGTCCGCGGCGCAAGGGACGCGGAAAACGCGGGGGGGAGGACGCGTGGGAGGGGGGGGGGGGGGCGGTGCTATCTCTGATCGAAATTGTGCAAGATCGCAGAATTGTTTCAAAAAAAAATTCTAAAAAACTAAAGGGGGAACCAAGGTAAAATTGAAAGTTTGATCCTTTATAACTTTGATAAATGAAAATAAAAAAAAATAAAAAAAAAAAATAAAAAAAAAGCCAAAGGGGGGACCAAGGTAAAATTGAAAGTTTGATCCTTTATAACTTTTGACCCCCTCATTTCCGCAAATTTTTTTTTTCAAAATTAGGATGCAGAGGACCTAATCTTTCTATTTATCTAAAAAAACGCAAATCTATTTTGGGGGATAAACTAGGATTGTACCTTTATTTCTTTATTAATTTCCAGTTCTTCTACTCGATCGGGATTTTCTTTGTTTTATTAATATTATTCGTTGTTCTATTTTCGATTTTTATTCGTTACTTTATAAAAGTACTCATACTATCTTGTTGTAAATTCCTCCGTTTGACCAATATAAAACATTTGACAATCGTACAATGTAAGATGTTGTGTAACTGTAAGAAATTGTGAAGCAGTTTTATTTTAATCATAGCATTTATGTTTTTCCTATGTTCATTAGTTTTTGTTTAATTTATTTTTCATTAAAATATATCATTCCAAATTGAAAAGACTTCTTCTTTAATATTGCTCTGCCTATAGGCTATAGCTAATTAGTATTGGAATCATCGAGAATTATCAGAGAGTAACGACATTCCGTACATTATAATTCAATTATTTTGTTGAATAATGGCTGAGGCTGAAAACGCTGTAAATCAGAAAATTTTTGTCCACAAGTTTGGATGTTCAACGGAAAAGCTGTTGGTTCCGAGAATTTGTGTACCTGGAGTTTCGGGATGAAACCCCGATTAGAAACGGAAGACCTATGGGAATGAGTACTGGGGAATTGTACTGAGGCCAATAAGGAGAAACAAGCTCGTTGCAAATTGATTCTTTCCGCCGATAAGCAGTTATACGTCCATATTGAGAATATAGGAACCGCTGAGGAAATTTACAGAAGCTGCGTTCTGCCCAACTAGTTGAATGTAAATCTGTGGAAGATTACGTTTTCCAAATTGTATCAACTGCGCACAAACTGACTAGCATTGGTTTTACTGTTGCGAACGAATTGGATTGGAAGACTTCTTCTTCAGGGATTTCCAGATGATTACAAGCCAATGGTGATGAGTATTGGGACTTCGGGAAAATCGATATCTGACGAGAACATCAAAATGAAACTCTTACAGGATGTCAGGATGGAATCGTCAAATTGTACTAGTCAAACCAGTAGTGCCTTGTATGCAGCGAAACCGAAGAAGTTCCATAAACGTTTCAAGCAGAAGAAAGAAGAAAATGGAAACAACAATAAGTTAGAAGTGCAGTGTTACAATTGCAATGGTATTGGACATATTACTACTAATTGTTCCTCGCCCAGAAGTGTTCAAAACTTAAATGTCAAGAAACAAGGAGGTAAATCTCTTGTTTCCGCTTTGAAAGCAGACTTCAGTAAACCAGATACATGGTATGTGGACAGCGGAGCTTCAGCTCACATGTCGTATGATGCATCTTTGTTTGAGTCGATTGCGAAGTATAACGGTGAAGTTAAAATTGCTGATAACACTTCATTGAAGGCTTATGGAAAAGGTGACATAAAGCTGAGTTTGACTATTGAAGATCAAATAACTGTCAAGGATGTCATCTATGTTCCTGAACTTTCAAATAATCTGCTTTCTGTCAGTCATGTAACAAAGAAAGGAAATCTATGATGATAATGAAAATGTACTCGCTACCGCAAGCAAATCTGAAGGCATGTAAATTCTTAATATGAACCAGCAAGAATTGGTGTGGTCTAATGTTTCCAAAGTCGACGATTCTAGAATTTGGCATAGGCGCTTGTGTCGCTTGAGCCAGGATAGAATGAAGTTACTACGGGATGGATATGCAAAAACTTTTCTAAGACCATGGAGTTTCAATGTATAGCGTGTCCAGAAGATAAAAAAATCGTCAGTTTTCCTTCGAGTAACACAATTTCTTCGAGAGTTTTGGAGCTCGTCTATTCAGATGTCAGTCGACCTATGGAAGTTCGCTCAATTGCTGGGGGCATCAACTTCTTAACATTCATCGATGACTTTTCCACGAAGATTTTCATTTACTTCTTGATATCTAAAGGCGAAGTTCGAGTTGTTTTAAGGAGTTCAAGGCATTTACTGAGATTCAAAGTGGACAGCGATTGAAAATTCTTCGCTCTGGTAATGGGACAGAATTTGTAAACCATGAGATGTCAACTGAGCTCGATCCTTGTGAAATTCTAAATCAGAAAACTGTGCCATTTACCCCAGAGCAAAATAGATTAGAGCGCGTTAACCGAACATTGGTTGAGAAGGCGGTATGCTTTACAAAACAATTTTGGGCTGAAGCAGTCAACACAGCAACGTATATTACCAAACGTTATCCTCACAAAAGTTTGCTGAAAACTCCAGAAGAAATGTGGTCCGGTGTAAAACCAAGCTTGGCTCATTTAAAAAATTTTGATTGTGTAGCCATGTCGCATATTCCGAAGAATAAACTAAGTGGGACCCAAAAGCAAAACGTTGTTTCCTGGTGGAATATTCCGAAACTTCAAAGGGATACCGACTTTACAATCCGAAGAATCGATCTGGCATTGTGAACAGAGATGTCGTTTTTATGGAGCAACATTTCATGAGCGATAGTGAAGCTGTACCAACGGCATCAAGTTCTGTATCTGAAGAACTGTGTACTTCAGACATCATTGTTGAAGTGGAGACGAATAGAATATCTGAGAATCATCCTATTGCCGATGTGGAACAAGAACCTGCGATTTATCAACAAACTGCTAACAATGAAGTTCACATTGAAGAAGCATCTGACAACGACTCATTGTCATTTTCCTCCTTCCATGAAAATACCAGTAAGTGGGAACCTATATCGGAACTTGTTCAAAATCCTGAGCTACCTGTTTTACGAAGAAGTGTTCGGATTGCAAATAGTGAAATTAAACACTATAACTACGTAGCTGCTACAATTCCAGAAGATGATCGTGTCACTGTAAAAGAAGCCATAGAAGGACCTGAAAAATCCAATTGGCTCGAAGCAATGAACAGTGAGATGAACTCTTTTGTTGAGAATAAAACGTGCACTTTTGTATGTTTACCTCATGGGAAGTCAACTATCAAGACCAAATGAATTTTCAAAAAGAAATGGGAAGCAAACAATCAGGTTCGTTATAAGGCCCGCCTTGTTGCCAAAAGGACAGGAAAAGGGGATAGGCTACGAGGAGATGAACTCACCAGTTGTAAGGTACACGTCTATTCGTTGCTTGATGGCGCTTGCTGCTACTTAAATACAGTCTCGACATACAACAAATGGATGCAGTCACCGCCTTTTTAAAAAATGAACTAAAGGAAAATGTGTACATCGAGCAGCCGGAAGGTTTTCGTAATGAACCTGGACATGTATTCAAACTACCAAAAGCATTATCTGGTATGATGCAATCCAGTCTGGTTTGGAATCAGATGCTTGATGCTGCTTTGAAGAACAATGGATTGAAACGTTCAAGTGTAGATCCATGTATCTACTATAAAAGAAGCGATTCAAGATGAAGTTTCTTGGCAAGGCGAAGTAGTGTCTTGGCATGCAAATTACTCGTACTAACGGAGAACTACATCTGGATGAAAAGAAGTACATTCAAGAGATCATAAACCGCTTTAACATGGAAGAATGCAATGCAGTTAGTACCCCATTAGACGTAAACCAAAAATTAACGAAGGACCTATTACCGAAGACAGCAATGGAGCAGTTTGAGATGAAAAAGATTCCTTACCAACAGGCGATTGGTAGCTTGTTATTTGCAGCAAACTGCACTCGACCAGACATATCACAAGCAGTAAGTCACTGTAGCAAGTTCAATAACAATCCGAGAATGCAACACTGAAATGCAGTTAAAAGTGTGTTCAGATACTTACGAGGAACCAAGATTGCTAAGCTGACATTTAGCAACAAAAGAAATTCTGATTTGATGGCATATTCGGACTCCGACTGGGCTGCTGATAGCGACGAAAGAAGATCTGTAACAGGGTCCGTCGTTCTTCTACAAGGAGGTGCTGTTTCGTGGAATAGTCGTCGCCAACAAATCATTGTTCTGTCAACAACTGAGGCAGAGTACATGGCCTTATCATCAACAACGCAAGAGGTACTATGGCTTCGCGAAATAAATATGGAGTTGAACTTGGATAGCAATGAAGAGAAACCGACTACCATATTTTGCGACACTAGAATTTCTCTCCATTTAACTACAACATCAAGCTACCATTTTGTTTTATTCGAGCGCTTTTTTCACTCCTCAAATGTGAATACTATTTCACAAATTAAATTTTTTTTTTTACAATAGCATATAAAATTTCTATTTGCATGCAAACTTAATCTCTTGTGAAAATGTTTTTTTTACTGGTGCAAAATCATTTTTGCTAAATAAAAAATTGTTGTTGCTATGTTATTTTCGTGTAATTTAATAAAGTTTTTAAATCAATACAACCATGAAAAAATAGAATATGAATTTCGAATGTTATCTTGTCGATGTCTAATTTAATGATCCATAATAAATATCGTTTATATATTTACTATCCTAGAAAAAATTGCACATCCTACGCGAGATGAAAACGCTTTACGTTTACGTGAACAAATTTTCACTTATGAAAAACAGCAAAATGTACTATATATTTTTAATATAGTTCTTACTCGTAAGAGCACAATTTTTATTTTTTTTATTTCACTCTTGAAGTCGACTTTATTTTCTTTAATTCCATATGCAGAAACAGAAAATTGTTACTTTTTTGTACTTGCATAATTGGACAAACCATTCAGAAAGATAATCTATTTGTATTTTTAATGCTAAGGAAAGCATCAAATTTGCAGCAAAAATTAATTGCGTATTTGAAAAAAAAATTATTTTTCCGGCAACTACAAATATAGGTTTATTTATGTTTTTTACAAAAATAATTGTGTGCGTTATTAGTATTAATAGAATAAAATAAACGGCTGTTAATTTTATTCTGTTGTGCGATTGCTGCGGAACACAATATTAGTATTTTATTAGTTCAGTGTTTAATGTTACATTTTATTCTTCGAGCAAAAGTTTTCAAATTTGCGAGTCAATGAAATTCATTAAACAAGAACCCAATTCTACGTTTCATCCTTCCGACAGAAGAACATGCATTGTTGTAAATTAAATTATTTTAAAATTCATTGGTAAAACAAGTAAAACGAATAAAAAACAATGAATTTTTTTTTATTGTTTTTTTGTATCATTTTTAAACAATTAAATAAGCTTTATTCAGTTTCGATTTAATTGTTTGGCCTATTAATTGTTTGGCATTTTGAAAATCAAATTTTATACTAATGGGAATTAAGAAACCAAAAAATCATAAAGAAAACTTATTTTGGATTTTTGAGATCAATTAAACTCAAGTAAAGAAGTATTTGGAATTTTTTCAATTCAAAGGTATGGTTTGAAGTTTCTCAGAAAAAAAATCCAATTCACATTTTTCGTGTTTCGGATGGGATTCGAAACTACCATCGTCAGTGCCCGGCTCGAATCCTTGGGCAGATACGCTATCGATTACGCCGTTGAGGCGATGACAATTTCAAAGTTGATACTTCTTCATCACTTATTTATTTTTACTTAAGTTGAATTTTTCCACTGTCATTAGACTCCATATTATGGAAATGTTTTTACATTATATGGGATTTTTTGCATTAAATTTCTAGACAATACTTTGTATGAATTCATAGAATGGGGAACATTTCTATTCTAATTAACATCCTAAGTCACGATTGTATAGTCATTATTGATTGTTTCCAATCAATGTGAAATCAATGGCTGACACGTGGTCGATTTGTAGTCCTATATGTATTAACATTAGACTACATTAAAAGAAAACTAATTTTTTTCAACAATGGAAATTCAATTCAATTTAATCGTAGTAGTCTTTGCCTTTTTCAATATTCGAGAGAGGGACATGTGCATTAGTTTGAATTTATTGTTCTTTATAAAATCAGAGCGAATTTTTTTTTATTTTTTATAAAATACAATCAAAAAATTTTATTTCAGAGTTCAATACATTCAAATAAATTGTTTTATTGTGTTCCGCTGCATTTACGCAACAGAATAAAATTGACCACTGTTTATTTTATTATATTAAGACTAATAACGCACACAATTATGGTTCTAAAAATAAACCTATATTTATAGTTGCTGGAAGAATACAACAATTGATTTAATTGCATTGAACTCGGAAATAATTTTTTTGATTGTATTTTATAAAACAATAAAAAAAAACATTTTCGTTTTGATTATATAAAAAACAATAAATTCAAACTAATGCACATGACCCTCACTCAAATATTGAAAAAGGCAAAGGCTACAATGATCAAATTGAATTAAGTTTCCATTGTTGAAAAAATTAGTATTTTTTATGATTGTTTTTTTGTTTCTCTATTCTAATTAGTATTAGTTGTTAGAAATTGATGTCTCTTATTGTAGGTCATTTCATTTTCAAAATACCAAACAATTGAATAAACATTGAATCAAAGTTATTTAATTGTTTTAATTAATTAATGGTACAAAAAAATAAAATAAAATTCATTGATTTGTTTTCGTTTTACTTGTTTTATCAAGTCATCATCTTTATTTTAAAATAATTCAAATCAAATCAATACACGTTACTCTGTCGGGAGGATAAAACGTTGTGTTGGCTTAGGGCCGATTGTATGAATGCGGATAGAAGATAAATCCTCAGATTAATCGTCGTTTGTATATATACAAACGACGATTAATCCGAGGATTTATCTTCTATCCGCATTCATACAATCGGCCCTTAGTGTTTAATGAATTTTATTTTCTCCCAAAAATTGCAATGTTCGCTCGCATTGTAAACTTATGCTCGAAAAATAAAATATAGCATTAAAAACTTACACAATAAATTACTATTATTTCGAATTAGGCGTAAGAACGATAGTTTTATATTATTACTTCTAAATTTTGAATTGTTGATGAACTACTTAAAGTGTTAATCTTATGAAAATTTGTTGATTAAAAGACTTCTTATACACTTTAATAATATTTTATTTTTCTAAATATATTTTCTGTCTCTAAGAGACCTTCTTCAGAGAATGAATTCTGATTTCTATTAAGAAGAATTCATAATAGAAATCAGAATTCATTCTCTGAAGAAGGTCTCTTAGAGACAGAAAATATATTTAGAAAAATAAAATATTATTAAAGTGTATAAGAAGTCTTTTAATCAAAAAATTTTCATTATTACTTCTGTATTTGAAAATGTTATATTTTTTTTATCTTATTCGCTCTTAAAGAACGGAGTAGATTAGTGATATAAGTCATAAGAAGTATTTTAAACTCTGTTTATTACACTTCAAAATTTGGTTTCTCTAAACTTTATTTCGTTCATCCTAGTTGTTTCAAATTAAATTATGCGTATGTAAGTGTGAGCAAGATATAACCTGCAACTTAAAATGCTTATCCCAACTATAGTGTGTAGTTACAAATTGATTTTCATGAATCGTTGGTAAATGGTTTCAATCAATATGAGAAAGATTTTATTAGATTTTGGGGTACATTGGACAAATGGACAATGGTCCACCATATAACAGGTGATTTTTTGTTGTGAAACATCTATAGGCGTGCATTAATAGAAAAAAATAAATACTTTCGTAGCCAATGTTTGGCTTGGCCCACTCGTTCAGCTTTGTCACCAGCGTACATCAGGTGGACATTAAAATTGAGTCTGTGGTTTAGAGTGACTTCACGCTACCTCAGGTGCTGGTCAGATTTTATGATCAGTTCATAAACCTGGATATCGGTACTTTCGGTACAACTCCCGTTTTGTGATTTATTTATTTTTTCATTTAAATTCTACTATCAACTTTTATGTTTGACATTTATCGGATGTCCAGTGACAGCCTGCTTTTTTTAGCAAAATCACCCAGGAAAATTATTTATCTGACTAAAATTTCTAATATTTATTCAATATATTTTCTTATATTAACTTTCAGATCGAACGATTACGATTTTTTAAAACCCTGCGCTCCCTTAACTTAGAAGATAATCCAATTGCAAGAGATCCAGAATATTCTCTTCGTCAATATATAGCAACATTTTTACCACAACTAAAGTATTACAACTACATATACATCAAGGATGCTGAACGTGAAACTGGAAAAGAAAAATACCATCGACAACTTCGTGATCTTCAAGAACATGAAAAGGATGAAGTAGCCGCACGTGAAAAAGCACGAAAAGAAAAAGAAGACGAGATACGATTATCTGATGCCTTTGTTGAATTTTTAAACGAACATCAATTGTTTGATTCCTTATTTGTAAACGATCCCGATGGTGATGCTATGCTGTTAATTGGTGATGAGGCAACGGATTTGGTTGAAAAATATCGTGTCGAAGCTTTTTATATTACGCAAAGAATTTATAAACTTGGATTAGAACGACATAAAATTCGACTGAATGAAATAACATTGTTTGAAAAATGTGTTATGGATGCTAAGATCAGCGCACAAAAAGAAGGACAATTTCTCGTTGATCAATATTTAGAAGAAAAACTCAAATATTCTGCGGTGATCGTTGATTTGCAAAAGAGTGTTGAGGAAAATAACCGTAAGGCTGACGAATCAGAAGGTGTAGAAACAGAAGAAGATGACCCAGATCAAATATTACATGATTTAGAAGTGGATATGATTAATACTTTGGATGAAGTTTGGAAAATGTTAATGGCAATCGAAATTAATTTATTCGAACGAGTTGAGGTTATTTATTAAATGATTTTTATTGAATTAAAAAATATTAATATATTTAAAAATAATAATAGGAAGCTAATAACTCGTTTGGGCATACAATCACGGATATGATGAACGAATTTATTGAGGCAGCACAATCCAATTTTGTTCAGTTACGAGACGCTGAATGTTATTTTTGTGATGCATTACAAGAAGCTGTATCACGTTATATTACATTTAAAATGTCGACAAAAACTGATGATACTATTCCAGTTGAGTTAAAAGAATGCATGGAAGACAAAGAAGCAATATCAAATTTAATTGCCGGAATGAGAGATCATCATTTATTAGTTGTAGATACGCGAGAAGATCGAATGGTTAAACGTGCAAGAGGATGGATTAACGATTTGGTCACAAATATGAATGAGTTAGTATAAAATGTATTGCATTAATATTTTATAAAATTGTTAATTTTTTATTACAGCGAAGAAATTAAACGAAATCGTAATAAGGTAATGGAAATTAACTATTTCCTTGATCAACAACGAGAAGAATTTGAAAAAATGATTCGGGATCAGTTCGATGAGGAAGATTAATTTTATTTTTATAGAACTATTTTTTGTCTTTCGAATGGAATGGAATAAAGGATTCAATAATCAAAAACTGCACTGAAATCAGTATAAATATATATTTCTTTTAGAAAAATAGCAACCTATGAAAGATTCACAAAATAACAAAACCATATTATTTTCTGCCTTTTAAACTATCAAGATAAACTTCTAATCCTTGTTGTATTTTTGGATCCATAACAGTGCGAAGGAATAATTGCAGATCCTGGAAATATTTTCAACACAATCAATATACAAACATTTACAATTTTGTTTTTCCTTTTCAGATTAACTATACCTGTTCACGATTATTTTCTAAGTCTTGAATGTCTTTCGATCTAAACAGTTGTTTACTAGCACTTCTTGCACTAGCTGGAATTTTTTTAAAACGATTTAAGAATGCCTCACATTTAGCAATTGCATCATTTTTATCTAATGCAACTTCATCGATAAGTCCAACTTTTAACGCTTCATCTGTACTAAACATTTTACCAGTGTTTAACGCTAATTCAGTAGTTCGTCGTGGTATTACATTTGCCATTGAGACCTGAAACCATGGTGGTGCAACAATGCCGAGCTGTGTTTCATTCAATCCAATCGTAAAATTTGGACACATAACACGATATTCACAAGAAAGTGCTAGTAAACAACCACCTGCTGGTGAATGACCATTAATTGCAGCTGCTGTTGGAAATGGTGATCCGTATAGTTTGAGCCAAACATCTTGTAAAGATGACCAAAATTCACGAACACGCTCTGGTTTTGGTTTATACATTTCTGTAATGTCAAGACCTGCCGAAAACACAGTTTTGGCACTCTGAAAAAAAAAAAAAATAAACAATTTAACTAAAAATATTATTCAAACGAAGAGAAAAACTTAAGCTAGTGATGATCAAAAATACGGGAGTTCGATAGTCACTCATTTAATTTGCTGACAGCTGAATTGTTTGGCAATCATTTAAACGAGAAGTCTGAATAAAGTAATAAGAAAACCCTAAATATATACATTTTTTTGTGGCGTTCATGCTCCATGTAGGAGCGTTGCCAAGCTAATCAGCTTCGAATATTCACCACGATCATTCGCAACAGCGACATAATTACCATGGCAGCCGATTTTTTTAAGGTCGTTTATTACGTCCGTCTCCCATTGCAGTCGTGGTCTACTTCGTGGTCGCCCACTCCCTGGGGTACTAACGTACATTTGTTTAATCATTCCAGACTGTGAATCGGCTCGTGGAACATGCCCAAACCAAGCAATCTTGTTGCAACGGACACAACCTATTATATTTGGACCCTCAAGAAGGTCTCTGATCTCAAAGTTATATCGCGTTCTGTACTCCCCACCGTCTGTCTTAAGTGAACCAAAGGTGTAGCGTAGGATCTTACGCTCAAATACAGATAAATGTGATTCGTCATTTTGTGTAAGTAAGTATGCTGTTGTTTGAGTCAAGCATTGATCCCAAATATTTAAAACATTCAATTTCCTCAATTCGTTCATCGCCGCACATCAAATCTTTCTTCTCAGCCTTCCTTAAAACAATTATATGCTTGGTTTTATCGTAGTTAATTTGAAGACCAATTTTTATAGTACCACTCTCAAGCGACTTTTAAGTCTCACCCATAATAGCTTCACGTCGCTCGAGGATGACATCATCAGGGTACGCGATCATCTGTACTGAGTTTATTGACAAGATATTGTTGTTAGTCGGTAGTTTATTTTGACGGCACACATATTCCAAGGCTAGATTAAAGAGTATAGGAGAAATAGCATCACCTTGTCTTAACCCGGAGTCGACTTTAAAGAACTTCGATATTTCTTTCTCTCGTACACAGCATTGAGAGTTTTGTAGTGTCATTTTGCATAGTTAAACCAGTTTACCAGGGATTCCCATTGAAACCAGAGCAGACCAGAGCAGACCATAGAGTATCTCGTTCGAGAGAGTTATAGTTGGTACACAGGTATGTTGAACTCTCGACACTTTTCCAAAATCATCCTTATCGAGAAAAGTGCATCGGTGGTACCTCGGCCTTGCCGGATGCCACACTGATATTCTCCAAACAGTTGTTCAGGAAAAGGATTGATTTTGGCTAGTAAAATGTATGAAAAGATCTTATATGCTGTGCAGAGTGGAGCGATTCCCCTGTAGTTTGCACATTGTAATCGATTACCTTGTTTATGGATTGGTATCAGCATAGCTGAGTTCCAGTCCTGTGGCATGGTTTCAGTCCGCCAGATCATTTGAACAAGTTCAAACAATCTTAAGGATAGAGTTTCACCACTATATACAATCATTTCGGATGTTATATCGTCGATACCAGGTGCTTTATTGCATTTTAATTTTGACAGCGCCGCTTCGAATTTCTTTTTGGTGGGTTCGTCTACATGTACCTTTGACGCTCGAATAAGCTTTGCTCGTCGTCCGATTTGTTTCTGGTCATTAAGTTGAGAAGTTTCTCAAAATAAGCGGCCCAAATATATTTTTAAGGTCTACTTGTAGCTCCCCATCTTCGTTTTGAATAGCTGTCAATCTAGTTTGAGGTCACTTCTTTAAGGTTTTAACCTGTTGCAAAAAGTTACGCGATTCCTGTTCCTTATTGAAGCTTTCAATCTCCTCACTCTTTCTCTTTCACCATTCTCTCTTCGTTCGTCTACATAGCTTTGTAACGGCTTGTCTTGACTGTTTATAGTTACTGTTTATAGTTACAGTCTACAGTCTATAGTGCTTGTTTATTATTACAAAATCAAAGATTAAATCTTTTTTCAAAAATTCTAAAAATATAAAACAAAATAAAGCATTGAAAGTTTTTTCAAAATTCCAAAAATATTCTAAAAATTATAATAAAATCAAATATTTAAACTTTTTCTAAATTCCAAAAATATTCCAAAAATTCTTAAAAATTCAAACTTTTTCCAAAACTCTAAAAATATTGCAAAAATTATAACAATATCAAAAATTGAAACTTTTTTCAAAATTCCAAAAATTATAATAAAATCAAAAATTTAAAATTTTTCAATATTCTAAATATATTACAAAAATTCTTAAAAAATCAAAAATTAAAACTTTTTCCAAAATTCTAAAAATATATATAAAAAACTTCTATTTTTTCAAAATTCCAAAAATATTTCAAAAACTGTAACAAATTCAAAAATTTCCATGTCCAATTTCATGTTCGATTACATCTACATCATAAAATCAACTAAATTTTTTTTACAAGAAATTGACTAAAAAAAAAAATGAAATCATATTTTAGATTTTTGAGATCAATTAAACTCAAGTAAGTAAAGAAGTAATTGGAATTTTTTCAATTCAAAGGTATTGTTTGAAGTTTTTCAGAAAAAAACTCCAATTCACATTTTTCGTGTTTCGGATGGGATTCGAACCTACCCTCGTCAGTGCCCGCCTCAAATCCTTGGGCAGACACGCTATCGATTACGCCGTTGAGGCGATGACAATTTCAAAGTCGATACTTCTTCATCACTTATTTATTTTACTTAAGTTCAATTTTTCCACTGTCATTGGAAATGTTTTTACATTATATGGGATTTTTTGCATTAAATTTCTAGACAATACTTTGTGTGAATTCATAGAATGAGGCACATTTCTATTCTAATTAACATCCTAAGTCACGTTTGTATAGTCATTATTGATTGTTTCCAATCAATGTGAAATCAATGGCTGACACTTGGTCAATTTGTAGTTCTATATGTATTAACATTAGACTACATTAAGGGAATTTTAAATTTTATTTTAGATTTTTGAGATCAATTAAACTCAAGTAAGTAAAGAAGTAATTGGAATTTTTTCAATTCAAAGGTATGGTTTGAAGTTTTTCAGAAAAAAACTCCAATTCACATTTTTCGTGTTTCGGATGGGATTCGAACCTACCTACCCTCCTAAATGAAATCATTTTTTTTGGCACACTTATACTCAATATTTTTTTGGCAAACTTATAATGCAATAAAATTCTCAATAATTATAATTTCATGTTCATTACATTTTATTTCATCCAAATAACTAATTTTATTTTTTTTCGAAAAAAATAAACGAAAATCGTTCTTTTGACACACTTGACATTATTTTTTTGACAAATTTGTAATGCTTCAAAAACCAAGTTAAAGATTTACAAGACAAATTAATTAAACAAGAAAAACACTTGAAACGGTTGATTATTTAGATAGACAACCCAGGAGAATTAATATCATAATCTACAACCTAACTGAAAATTTAAAAGAAGATCTATATAAAACTGTGGGACACTTATTAGCTGTCAAACTAAAAGTAAAACTAGGAGAAAGTGATCTTAAATTTTGCAAAAGAATTGGGAAACCTTTCGACAACTCAAAACCTCGCCCGACATTGGTCAGTCTCGCATCGGCTAAGATAAAATCCGAAATTTTAAGTGCCAAAGTTGTCTTAAAGGACACAATTTAGTCAATCAAAGGTGACTTCACGCAAAAACAACGAGAACAAAAGAAAAAGCTGATCCAAACTACAAAAGTATTAGAACACCAAGGCAGAAAAGTGGTCATTAAAAACAACAAGATTGTGGAGGCAAATAAAGTGGTTCGGGCCTTCCCACCAACATTGACCTCAAAGATGCTTCACTCAAAATCTTTTCTCACCTTCTTCCTAATTTTAACCCTTTATCTATCTCCTCATGTTTATGGATTAACAAAAATAAACCGGTCGCCTTGACTCAGCTCACCACCATTGATATGCATGACTCTATTATGAAAGCTTACTTTCAAAAAAAACGTTTACCTATAACGGAAATCTTCCCCTCCCTTAAATTAGCTAATCTAATTCACCACAACGATAATCTACCTCCAATCCTATCGTCCCTGGCCAAGCATGCTCGGTCTCTTGTTAAGTCTAAAATCATCTCTCGCTTCCGAATTGGGTCTTCGAGTATCTTCATCACCCTTCCTGACAGCTCAACCCTCGAATTCGATTGCCCCTCTGAACTCTCCGCTAAGTATCCTCTTTAAAATTTTCTTTTTCTGCCTCTCACCGTATCCCACAATTTTTTCTTCTAGCTCCCATTATCCTCCCTTTTTTTTCATCATGCTTCACGAAAAATGTATCACTATGTTCGTTTTGATGTCACTCGTGAATGATTTACCGCCTCCCTTTCCTCTTTACCTTATCCTCATTACCTCCTTTCCCTTTCCCCCTAACTCTCCCCCTACTTTTCCCTTTGGTTTCCTCACCTTACACCTTTTCATAATCCCTTCTTCCTTCCCTCCCAAATTACGACTCTTTACGTTCCCTACTTTCCTTACTTATGTCTCTTGATTCTCTATCTCGGGTGGCCAGCGACAACTCTTATCTATTCAAAGCACTCAACAAAAACCGAAGTTCTCTTAATGTAGGCCACTTTAACGCCCAAAGCCTTAAGCCTTGCGCATCGTCCTCCAAGCTTGACGAGATTAGATCAATTCTCTCTGGTTCTCTCCTTGATTTGGTTGGTGTCTCAGAGACTTGGCTCAAATCATATGTCACTAACTCCGCTGTTGATGTAGCAGGTTATCGTATCCATCGTTGCGATCGTCCCTCAAAAAGGGGTGGTGGGGTTGCACTTTACGTGAACAAAAAGCTCAAATCTAAAAAAATTTTTACCTTTAACGATTCTGATGCAGAAGCAGTTTTCGTTCAGGTTAGCCTTGGGGGGTTGAATGTTTTGGTTGTTGTTGCCTACCTTTGCAAAGGCAACTTCGCTCTAATTGAAGACATAATTTCTCCCTATTCCAACCAATTTCCATATATCATCCTCCTTGGAGACTTCAACACCAATATCCTAAATCCCTCCACTCTATCCAAAACAACTGATATCTGTTCTCGTCTTAGCCTCCACATCGTACACAATAATTCCCCAACCCACCAAGCCCACAACTCCTCAGGTTCCTGCATTGACTTTCTCCTGATCAATGATCCTTCTCTTCCTTTACTTAGCGACCAGTTTTGGGTTCCAGGCATCTCCGCACATGCATTCATATTCACCTCTCTTAACCTCAACAAAGTCTATAATCCAACTCCGGTCCTTTATCACGACTATAAGATCATTAACATGGACCTTCTTAACGATGATATCCTCCATGTTGACTTCTCTCCTTTTTACTCCTCAACGGACCCTGAACTCAAACTTCAATTTTTAAATAACACTATTCGTACCCTACACGAAAAACATACTCCTCTCCGCTCCTTCCTACCACCACCTCCTAACACTATCACCTTAACACCTGAGATGCTTAATACCCGTAATCTTCGAGACTTGTCTTTTAAAGCATATAAGGCTTACCCAACTTCTGATAACTGGAAAATGTTTTGCACTCACCGCAACCGCTTTAGATCTCTGGTTCGCAAAGCCAAACTTGATCTTGGCTCCAAAATATTCTCCAAATTATCCTCCTCCACAGAACTGTGGTCTAAGCTTTCAACCATAGGTGCCGTTACCTCCTCATTGGACTCTCCTTCACTTAGCCTTCCTGAACTTAACTCCCTTAACCAGTCCTTTGTGTCATCCAGCTCCTACCCTCCCCTCAATCGGAATGACACTTCTCTTCCCGAACACCATAATTCCTTCTCTTTTCGCTCAGCGCTCCCCTCTGAAATTGAACTTGCTTTCTATTCCATCTCCAAATTCCTCAAAATTATTTTCCCATCCTTTCTCAATCATATTCTCCATCTCATTAACCACATTATTATGACCTCTTCTTTTCCACATTCATGGAAATTTTCCACCGTCCGACCCTTACCCAAGAAGGCCAGTAAAGATTTTCGACCAATTAGTGTTCTACCTGTGCTCTCCAAAATATTTGAGAAAATTATCAAAAACCAGATCACTGATCATACTTCAACTAACAATCTTCTTTCTGATAAACAATCTGGTTTTCGTAACCACTATAGCACCACTCACACTCTAATTGACATAACTGACCTTCTCCGCAGAAATAAGAATAAGAAATTCATATCTATACTCCTACTACTCGATTTTAGTAAGGCCTTCGACTCTATTGATCACTCAATTCTCATCTTTAAACTTAAATCTTATTTCCGTTTCTCCTCCGGTGCGTGCAACCTCATATTTTCATACCTTACGGGTCGTTCTCAATCTGTGGTTTCTGGAAATTCATCATCCAATCCTATTTCCATTTTAAAAGGTGATATCGTTAATGTAGATGGAGAACAAGAGAGGTCCAAGTATTGAACCTTGAGGGACACCTCAAGGTTCAATACTTGGACCTCTCTTGTTCTCCAACGTCGTCAGCAAAGAGGTGAAGAAGAGAATGATTGATTACTGAGGTGATATCGTTAATGTAGATGGAGAACAAGAGAGGTCCAAGTATTGAACCTTGAGGGACACCTCAAGGTTCAATACTTGGACCTCTCTTGTTCTCCATCTACATTAACGATACCACCTCAGTAATCAATCATTCTCTTCTTCACCTCTTTGCTGACGACGTTCAAATTATCCATGCTCTTCCCATTCCTGAGCTCCATCGTTGTTTTAGTGAGATGAACAACGACCTCGCTAAGATCTCTGAATGGGCTGAACGCAACAAACTCGTACTGAACCCACTCAAATCCCAAGCCATACTCTTCAACTGTCCTCTGTCTTTCCATAATCATGGATTTAGCATTTTTCTTAATGGCATCTCCATCACCTTTGTACCTCAAGTTAAAAGTCTCGGGCTTATAATCGACCAAGATCTCTCATGGAAGGCTCACACCAATTTTGTTATAGGTCGAGCTACCGCTGTAATGAGGAGGCTTTATAGCCTAAACCATTTTCTCCCTTTGCATATAAGAAGACTCCTCATTCATGCTCTAGTTATGCCTATCTTCAACTACGCCATCGAAGTCTATTCAGGTTGTACATTGGATAATCTGTCTCGACTCACTAAATCCTTTAACTGGGCCGTCCGCTTTGTTTACAATCTCAAACCCCGCCAGCATGTTTCTAACTTTACGCACGACCTCTTGGGTACCTCCTTTTCTAACCACATCTCCACCCGTCTTCTACTTCTATTCTTCAAAATCCTCAAATTTAACTGTCCCTCCTATCTGTTTCAATGGTTTCTTTTTTGTCCTTCCCTTCGATTCCACAAAATTATCCTACCGCACATTTCGTGTAACTCCTGGGCACATTCCTACTCTATCCGAACCTCTAAGTTCTACAATAATCTTCCTGCTCCTCTTAAAAAGTTCAACATCTCCCCCTCCACGTTCAAAACTAAAGTCCTTGACTTCCTCAACAAACTGTAACCTCGTCTACTCCATTTCTCCAGCATTCCCTTTCACTTGCCATCCCAATTCTCCATCTCCATCTTACTTGACCTCTTTCCTTCGTTTACGAGTCGTATCCCGCACCCCACTTCGCCCTACATCCCTTACTCTACCCCCTCCCGATCCTCAACCCCCTAATTTTGTCTATTACTACTATTAATATTATCATTATAATTTTCTTTTGAAATTGAAATCTAATAGTCCCTGGGCCTACACCTACATAATTTTGTGATTACCACATATTTTATACTTCGTAGGACGCTTGTCCCTGACGAGTCCTACAACTTTTTTATCTGCCATTTTCCTTGATTCGGCCGCTTTTTCCCTCGGGAAACTCCCAAACATGGCGATTTCCCGGGGTCTTGTATATTTATTACCATAATTTTGTTATTTATTATAGGGGGTGGAAATTTGTTTTAGAAAACGAGGGTAAATTTGTCCGACAAAAAATTGTCTGCTTTTGTCGAGTCCGACAACTCAAACTGGTCAAAATACCAGGGTATTGAAAATCAAACACCATAAAACTAGTTTTCACAGGATTGTTTAACAAAAGTTAGTGAAATTGAAGGGTCATATTGTCCGACAAATTTTCGGCCGCGTTTTTTCAGTCCGACGACTGAAAGTCGGAATTCTGGCGGGGTAGTGTTTATTGATTACCACATGTCTAATTTTTTTTTTTTATAGTTTTAATTAATATTATTTTACTCTGATACAACTGTCCGACAAATTAGTGACCGCTAACTATCGAAAAATGTCATAATTTCAAACACGATAGCATACGCTCAATATCATCATCCACGATATATCAACATTATTCAATAATTTTATATATTTGTTCTTAAATATTATAAATTGATAAAAATTATAAATAATAATAAAAAATTATTAAATAATTTCGTAATAATTTAATGAAATCATTATAATAATCAAACTGTAGTCATTACTATGTAGATTTTTAAACGTATCTCAGTAACCTATTGGTTTAATTTATAAACGTATCTCAGTAACCCATTGGTTTAATTTATATCATTGTTAATTGTAATTCAAATTATAATTATATTAACTCTCTCTCTCTCTCTCTCTCTCTCTCTCTCTCTCTCTCTCTCTCTCTCTCTCTCTCTCTCTCTCTCTCTCTCTCTCTCTCTCTCTCTCTCTCTCTCTCTCTCTCTCTCTCTCTCTCTCTCTCTCTCTCTCTCTCTCTCTCTCTCTCTCTCTCTCTCTCTCTCTCTCTCTCTCTCTCTCTCTCTCTCTCTCTCTCTCTCTCTCTCTCCTCTCTCTCCTCTCTCTCCCTCTCTCTCTCTCTCTCATCATTGTAAATCACCTTGTTGAACACCAGATGTTATATCAAAAACTGACTGATTACTATTCTACAATTTGATCCCCATGTTGTGAGTTTACCCAGAGAAACAAGATTCTCTGGGATACCAAGGAATATGATGGGAGATAAAATAATATCATATGCTTTCTTGAAATCAACGTAAAGCTGATGAATGCTGATGTTAATCACCCAGTATTTTTCACGAATCATCCTTAAGGTAAAACATTGATCTGCGGTTGGGACGAAAACAACACTGATAGTCACCGATGATAGATTCAGCGAACGGAATGAGTCTAGCAAGTAAGACATTAGCTAGTATTTTATATGCAGTGTTCATCAGTGCGACTCCATGATAATAAGTACACTTTAGGCGGTCACATTTCTTGTGTTGCTTGTTATTTTCCATTCAGCAGATTGTTTTTGTTGGTCCCAGATTGCAAGACGACGATTAAAAATATCGGTCGTATATATACTACTTTTCCGTTCTCGCGGCGAGTAAAAGTATCATTAATATTTATATACTATATCGCCGCATATAGTTTTAAATCTGGTAAATAGAAAAAATGGCAATATTTTTTCCTTGTTAAATTTGGCGCATATTTTTAATCCTTCTCAATTTTTTAATTAAAATTGTTTAAATAACCTTTTCAACTGGTTAATGATCCTTAAATTTTTAAAATTAATATGAGAACATGTTTTACATCATTTTTTGGGTACATGCTCCTGTTTTATAATTGTTCTATTTACAAAAATTTTCTAATTTTCTTTATACAGTGCCATCTGTAAACACTGTTTCATTAAAAAAATGTTACGTCATAAATGTATACATTAAATTTGTTCATAAATATTAACAAATTTAACAAAGAAAGAAAATTAATCGTTCTCCTGAAATATTTTTCTCATTTTCTTGTCGGACTGGCCGAACGCGGCTATATTTTTGTCGGACAACTCGATTTTTTATAATAGCAAATGGTTTTTTATCGTGTTTCATTTTTGTCCGACATGTGGTAATCAATAAACACTACCCCGCCAGAATTCCGACTTCCAGTCGTCGGACTGAAAAAACGCGGCCGAAAATTCGTCGGACAATATGACCCTTCAATTTCACTAACTTTTGTTAAACAATCCTGTGAAAACTAGATTTGTGGTGTTTGATTTTCAATACCCTGGTATTTTGACCAGTTTGAGTTGTCGGACTCGACAAAAGCAGACAATTTTTTGTCGGACAAATTTACCTTCGTTTTCTAAAACAAATTTCCACCCCCTATAATAAATAACAAAATTATGGTAATAAATATACAAGACCCGGGAAATCGCCATGTTTGGGAGTTTCCCGAGGGAAAAAGCGGCCGAATCAAGGAAAATGGCAGATAAAAAAGTTGTAGGACTCGTCAAGGACAAGCGTCCTACGAAGTATAAAATATGTGGTAATCACAAAATTATGTAGGTGTAGGCCCAGGGACTATAATAGTACATTTACTATTATTATTATTATTATCATTTTCTTTTGAAATTTGAAATTGAAATCTATAGTACATTTACTGTTTACTGAACTGATCATTTTTCTTCTTTTCTCTCTATGTAAGTCTGAAATGTTTGTAAATCTCAAATTTTCTTTAAAATTGAAATACTATATATGTATATATATATTTTGTTGCCTACATTTATAATTTTATTTATATCTTAAATTTTTTATATTTTTATTTTTACATATGTATATCAATTTGTTATTATTTTTTAAGAATATAACTGTAATTTTTCTGGGCAAGAATTGGGCCTAGGCCTGTTTGCCATCGCACTATGAATAAATAAATAAATAAATAAATAATAATGGTCCAAGAACAGATCTCTGGGGTACCCCACAAGTAAGTCGCAATTTGTAACTGTGCGTTCGTTTAGATGAAGATTAATTTGGTCGCATATTATTTTAGGTGTTTTAAAAATTTATGATATCGTATATATGTGCCGACTGGTTCGTGTATCTTTATATATCAAGCATGACCCCGAATTAAGCTTTGTCCAGCTTTTTTGTGATGCGTTTAGAGAAGAATAGCTCTCATCTTTAGATCGATATTCATCCATACATAAAATACAAGCTCGTTTGAGATATAAGTGAGATTGTAAAAAACTACAATTAAATAATGTAAGTATTTCGTACTGGTTCCATCACCGTTTGGCGTACACCGAAAATTCTCAAATATAAACTTAATTTTTTTTTATTATGAACATCTTCTCGACCTTCATATATAAATAATAAACGACATTGAAAATTATTGAAATGAATAATTAATCTTGTAACACAAAACT
This sequence comes from Diogma glabrata, assembly GCA_963693315.1. Classification (NCBI taxonomy): domain Eukaryota; kingdom Metazoa; phylum Arthropoda; class Insecta; order Diptera; family Cylindrotomidae; genus Diogma; species Diogma glabrata. The sequence continues at coordinate 34,100,826 of OY856186.1, read as the reverse complement.
ATTCAATTAAAGAAAGAGATTAATTTCGTTTAGTTTTTTCCTACTCACCGATGTCAAAATAACACCTCTCGAACGATTATCCAATGCTTGATCCAATGCTTTTGATAATTCTTTTAATAAATCCAAATTTAAGCTATTAACCGGGGCACGATTTAATGTTATTGTTGCATGACCAGTTTTATCATTTACATCTAATAATACAAAATTACCATTACCACTTTCAGCAGGTTTACTACTGGTTGCTGTTGTTGAACATAATCTTATTAGATTTCGATTGATGGATGGAATTAAAATTCGACGCAGCATTTTTATATTAAGAAAACTGTGCTACTTCACTGTAATTAGAATAAAATATATAATTAATCAAAATATTTATAAATTTTGCTATTTTAAGGGAAATATCTTCAACTTTTCTATTGACCTTTAGACATCGTTTTGGTTGAGATAAGAAAAAATCTTGTTAATACAAATATTTGTAATCTTATTTTTTATGTAATGTTATTTTATCATCAATATTATCAAATTATTATGTTTATGTTAAAAATAAAAAAAAGAATAAAATAACTCACACGGTCTGGTCTGTTGACTAGGAGAATTTATATGCAAATGACGTTTGTTTGGTAAAACAAATGAACGTAGTTGTTTAGTTCTTTTAATTGTTCTTTTGAATAAGAGATGGCAAATTGTTTTATAATAGTTCATCTATTTGTCACATACAGCATAGGTGATCATTTTCTCTTGACACGTTTCATTGTCATGTCTGTGATTGTTTCGTAAAATAAATCCACATCACGAACACTTTTTAAAAAATATTTGAAAAGTGTAGTTGTCAAAAGCGGAATTAATTTTTCTTGATTTGTGTTGTGAATTAAAAATAATAATATAAAATGGTTAAAGGAGGAAAAGAAGTATCATCAGGCTTTACAAAAGAGGAAGAATTATTATTACAAGATTTTAGTCGAAATGTTAGTACAAAATCTTCTGCTTTATTTTATGGAAATGCATTAGTTGTTTCGGCAATTCCAATATGTAAGTGAAATTTTTTTTGGTTTTATATATTCGACACGTTGGCAATGGTTTGATAATAAATTATTTGAAATTTATGTTATTGTGTAAAATTTTCATAATTTTAATACACTATTTTAGGGTTATTCTGGAGAATACATTCCATGGATTTGTTCACTTCACTTTTATTTTTTGTTGTAATAACCGGGCTTAGCACATACTTGATGGCTATGGCTTACAAAAATACAAAGTTTACACTGAAGCATAAAGTTGCTCTTAAACGAGAAGATGCTGTAACACGGGAAATGACCAAACTTCTCGCTGAAGATAAGAAAATGAGTCGCAAAGAAAAAGATGAAAGGTAAATTACGAAGATAACCGTTTTTAGATTTGCTATTATAATTTTGTTTCTTTATGTTTTTGTAGAATTTTATGGAAGAAAAATGAAGTTGCTGATTATGAGGCAACAACATTTGCAATTTTCTATAATAATGCATTTTTCTTGGCAATTGTTATTCTTACAAGTTTCTATATCTTACGATCATTTTCACCAATCGTTAATTACATATTCTCTGTATCTGGAGCAGGTGGTTTGTTAGCGTTATTGTCGACGAGCAAAGCATCGTAGATTATGGTTTTGTTTTTTTTTACACTTACAAATTTATATTTTATTTATTAATTTTTTCATAAATAAAAGACTATAGTGCTATTCATCCAGACTAGCTTCAACATATACTGTGTTTACTTATAAATTTCGAAAAAATCCTTCCTATGTTTATGAATCTAACGTTCAGCTAAGTTCTGCAAATTCATTGGGACATCGAAGTTCGTATTGGCATTACAAAATTTGATGGATTTTTCCAAAACTCGAATTAGGCAAGATATAATGTCTGTACTCTGCACGTCTATGGGCCTTTGGAAATTCGAGCGATGATAATATATATACATTCAAAATTATCTATTCATTAACGAAGTTTTAGTGTTTAGAGGGATTATTCGTAATTTTTTAAATAATATTTCGTAAATATTTGCTTTGGACTGCTTTTCCTATAAATCATTTGACCGTTGCAAGAAAATTTCGATACTATGACTGCTACTACAAAGTACATATTGTACTGCTTTACTACAAAGAAATTAGATGGACAAGGGTTTAAAATACGTAAAAGTAGTCGCCTCGATCAATAAGGATTATTCAGTGTCGCAAGGGGAATGACTTAAATATGTTTTAAATTTTTGGCAGTGTGATGGGTAACGCTAAACTACTAGCAGATGGACATGGAAAAGAGAACTAAAAGGAATAACTTCTAATCTATCTGTAGAAACAATACCGCAATGCCGGTGATGGCCATACTATATATATAGCGCTGGCTAAATAGGGCGTTGAAATCAAAACTTTGCTTAGAAGGTTGTAGGAGAAGTCCACATTCTGGGAGGAACTAATCCACGGGCAAAAGACTTGGACAACAAAAGCAGTATAGACTGAGAGTGAAGAATGGTTGCCATACTGTTTACGGAGGACCGTATCAAGTGAGAGCAGGTGAAGGATAACCCTGTACGATTCGTTCGCTATCGGGGCAGCCCCTAAATAACGAATAAAGGGCTCCGAACCCAACAGTCATTTATATCTTTTTCGACTAAACCCATTTCCTTCTACTCTAATTCCTTTTTTCCACTGGAGTGGCTCATGGTGTAACATATACCGTCCTTAGAATCTGCTAGACTGATGGCACTGCCTAATAGCTCAGTCACTAACGGTGTATCTGGATAACTAATTACTGCCGAAATACCCTAGCCTTGTGTATAAAGCGAATCTCTGAACAAATGCTCCGCAATTCTCGAGAAAGCAAAATGAAAAAAATTGAAAAAATTAATGTATTAACGGCGTCCGAAGTAGCAGCGACGAAAAAACCTTTTCTTTTAACGTAAAGATATGATAAGAATAATCCAAAAGATTAATCTAATTTCTATCGCTGATTCGTTATAATCACGCTAAAAAATGCTAAAAACGTTGTTATTTTGTACAATTCAAATAGTATATCAACCCCAAAATGTATACTTTTATTCTTACGGTATAGAACTAACTATAATCACACCTAACTTCATTTCATTTTTATTTTGACAGGTTTTTAATCTGATTCTGAAAGCTTTGCCTGAAGCAAATTGTTGCAAGTATATTCTTTGAATTAAAACAACTTGTGCAAATTATTATGATAATGTTAAGCAAAATTAAATTACATACAATCAAGATATAGGTGAATAAATATTTAATAATTTATTTTAATATAAAATTAATAATAAATATTTTTCTTTTAAAAATTCATAACAAAAATCAGCTGAAATTTTTTTTTTCGCGAAAGTAGGTTAGATTATTTTATATATATTTTTTTTAAATAATAATTAAAGATATTGATAAAGATTCATAAAATAAAGGTGATATAGTTTTCTAATTTTTAAAAGAAAAACTTGGTTTAAAATTCTTTGTGAAAAAATGGGTGATGCATGGCTAGGAAAACCGGTTTCAATTAATTGTGGTACAACATTAGGAGTTTTTCAAGGGATAATAAAAGACGCAAATGCTGGTTCAATTACAATAACTCGTGTATTTCGTAATGGAGTTCCACTTAATCAACAAGATAAAACAATTACACTAGCGTAATTATAACAATGACATATTTTTTCCCAAATTATAACTTAATTCTATTTGTTCTTAAATTAGTGCTTCCGATATCCTGAAAATGGATTTAATTCCATCTCCATCCCCGTCAAAACATAGCAATAGTTTTAAAACTTTTATGGAAAAAACGTCATCTAGTAGAGATAATTCGAATTTGAATGGAAGTTTTGTTCCTCTTAGTTCGTTATCGAATCATTTGAATAATATTAAGTTAAATATATCAAAATCATCACCACCGAAACGAGGAGATGAAGGCGGAAATACAAATAGTAATAATAATCATTTTAATATAAGCGGAAGTGGAAATCAACATATATTTTCTTTTCCCAATCCGCCTAATGTAAGCTCATACAATAACATTATATTAGAAACTCAACAACAACCTAGAAATGTTTCAAAAGCAATTGATATTCCATCTAAAAGTAACTGTAAGTACATGTAATTGAATTAAAAAACTTAATTTCATGTTCCATCGTGTTTCTTATTTTTTCAAGCAAATACGCCATTTAAAACAGATAAGCGAAAGAATCGCCAACAACAAAATGATCAAACGTTTGGCACATCCGTTGATGATCCAACATTAGATGAAGATTTTGATTTTGAAAAGAATTTAGCGTTGTTTGATAAACAAGCAATATGGGATGAAATCAATGGTGCACAAAAACCTGATATCGTACGACAGGCAAATAATTCAAAACAGTCAACAAGCAAACAAAACAATCAACAAGCAAAGAAACCATCAAAACGAAAAACTTACCGGCATGATGAAAATATTTTAGTTGCTGAACCAACAAAATTTCGTCAAATTGAAGTTGAATCAAAACAACAGGAATATGTTACAGATGTTGGGCTTGTCATACCATCAATTTCAATAGCCGTTAGGAATGCTATTTTTAATATTGCTGAAATAAATGGACTCACATGGGAACGGTTGTATGATAATTTTGCACGAAGTGCAACGGAAATGGCTATATTGTTGATCGGTGGTGCTAGACGACTGATCCCAACCAATCATCATCAATGGCCAACAATTGTAATCATCTGTGATCAGTCGTATGAAGAACGTTATTGTGATTTAGGATTAGCCATTGGACGTCATCTATCAACGCATGGATTAAAAACGTTTGTTTATCTCAAATTTAAAACTGAAACCAAACCAATTTTAAGAACAAATGAACTACATTTATATAAAGCAACAGAAAATATTTTTACAAATTCTGTCAACGACTTACCATTATGTGATCTCATCATTATATCATCAATCAATTATAATTTAAATCAGAATCTTGTCAAATGGATCAATATGGCTCGTGCTCCAATTTTAGCCGTTGATCCACCACCATCCGGTTATACTGATATAACAGCTAAATGTGCTGTTGTTCCAATTTTACCATTAGATGATTTAATGTCATCGTGTGGAAAACTATATTTAGCAAATTTAGGAATACCAGATAAATATTTTCGAGAGGCTGGCATTAAATATCGATCACCATTTGGACATAAAACCGTTATTCCAATACATGATATTGAATGATCAAGATTATTTTTATTTTATTTTTTTGAGTTTTTAGTAAAATTTGATACAAAAAAAAAAAGTTAAAATATTTTTATGACAACAAATAAATAAAATTTAATAAAAATATATATTTTTAAATAAAAATTTATCTTGTAAAGTTCCTTATATCCTCGATAGATATAAAATATGTCGCTACTGATTAATAAATTTTATCTTGTAATCTTGGCTATCTGTTTTGACGTTTTCTCATTTTTTTTTCTTAATTTAAATTTGACATTCTCTTATTGGGCGCCTGCCTTGTGATTTGTGAGGTAAAGTCGAAAACCAAAGAAAAAAAAAATTGAAATTCATTCAATTTTGTTGCATAGAAAAAAAGTATTCAGATTAGTGAAAAATATAATATTATTGTGAAATTCATTAGTAATTGAATGTTTAAACAGTGTAATTAGAGAAAAAAAATTTGATTTCTAAAAATAAGTTGTTTTATAGAGAAAATTTGTAAAGAAAAAAAATTCCATTTTAATTAAGTTAGTGCGTAATGAAAATTTTAAATTATAATTATGAGATCACATTTGAGTCAATTTAATTCAATATTCCCACACAACACACCAACAAATAGTAATCATCCAATTCCACCACCACGTCGTCGGACACAATCAATTGGTAATCCGTTACAACGTTTGGCAGCTTCACTTCATGCCCCTCGACGTTCCTTAGTCGAAGCACCTGTAAGTACAACAAAAATATTAATTAAAATTTGTTTGTCGATAGCACCTGTTGTCTCTTGTGTTTTTTTTATGTTTGTTTGTTTTAAAGGAACAACACCCTACCCTATTTTTTTTTTGTTTATCCACATTTTTTATTTTAAATTTTAAATAACATCCACTAATTTCAATATTCAATTATTAAATAATTCATTTCAAAACCGATCGATTTGTCAATGAGAAAGATATAAATAAAAAAAAAAAATTCTTATCAAAAACATTTCTATTATCGATAAGATAAAAAAAGTTTATAATTATTTTCTAAAATTAAATAAATTTTTAGTTAGCTCGTCAATAAGTCGGAAACTTTCAATTAGATTTTATGTTAAAAAAAATTTAATTTATGTGTGTTGCACAACATAATATTGATTTTATGTTTGAAATATTTAATTTCTAAAATAGAAAAAAAAACTAATTTTATACTGCTGTGTGATTGTTGTTTTATGTAAAATTCTGTGTTTTGTGGAACAAAAAATTCATAATGACATCATCGTGGAAAAAATTTAAACGGACTCGTAATATTGTGACGTCATTGGCGCATGTGAGTATATCAATTTTTGACAGTTCTTTTTAATTTGAGAGATTTATTTTTGTTTATTTTTCAAAAGAAAAAGAAAAAAAATTGATAAAGCCAGTATTACAATATAGCAAATTGAGCTAATGGTATAAAATGGTTTCATGATAAATTTGATTTTTATTCCGATAGATAATAATTTATGTGATAGTTAATAAAGATTGGAATTCAATTTTTAAAGTGTTTGTTTATTGCAAAACTAATCGAGAGAGGGTGGTTGAATTTTAATTAGATTTCTTTGTCTTGATTTTAGTCATTTGAATTATTCCGACTGTTGTAGTGGCGTCGTGTGTTAATCTTCCGGGCCCATTTACATATCTCTTGAGTAGATCGGGTTGTCAAAAGTAATTGAATTTCTTTCTTCGGTAACGAACTCGATTTGGCACGTAGTTCTTAATGTGTTGTTTGTTGCCAGTTGTATCTGTAAGGTCGTCATTGTTTCGGTAACTTCACCACCTCTTACCTCATGGAGGAAGAATTTTCCATTTTCCTAATATCTCTAGGTGCTGAAGAGATGTTGCTCTTTGTAGCAGGCCCATACGTGTTGTTTCGTCAGCACTTAGCATTATGTTTAATTATGTTCAGGGAGCGGTATTCGTGTTACATTTCTCGTGCTGGTGATCTTGGTCAGCCATTAGATGACATCCGGTTGTGGTTTACAAGGTTACGTTTTGGGTTGTTTGTAACTTATTCCAGTGAGTGTCAGCAAATTGGGGGACCATGTGGATGAAGCGTAGTTATAAAAGGGCTTCCTATTGCATTGTGTGTTTTGATAATTGTATTTTTATCTTTGCCTCATGAACTACCAGCTAGTGTCTTCAGTGCATTATTCCTGTTTTTCCATTTAAAGTTGACCTGTTCTGCATGAGCATTGAATTTAAGTAGTGGGTCGAATATTACCCCCTAAAATTTGGGATTTTTGACCGTAGGAATAAGCGTGTCGTGAATGCAGGTATTTGTTGTTGTAACTGTGGAAAAAGTGGGCTTTTTGGTAGAAAATTCAAATTTTTGAGATTTAAACAATTCATTCAAGATGTTGAGGTAACTCTTCGTATGTATGTGTTTTTGTAGTTGCAGTAGTTAGTAGTTGCAGTAGTTGCAGTTCCAGCGCTTTATTATACAATCTGGCAGATTATTGTTACAATAACATTTAATAGTGCAGCGTGCGACATTGTCGAAATCTTTGGATAAGTCCAGTGCAACTGAGACTGTTCTAGTAGAGGGCTGTTTTTGGTTCAGACCAACATTGATTTGGTATAGGTTTCTGTGAAGAGCGGCGGTTGACCGGCAGCCATTTTGGTGTTACGCTAACTTTCAGGATCTTGTCAGACAAGTTGTTGTTGTAGCGAAGGATACAGTGCTACTCTTCCGTCTCCATTAATGACCTTTAATAAAAATTAATGAACTTCCGTAAACTTTAGGTCGGGTTAGGTTGCTGTGACTGTCGTTGTTGTTGTTGTAGCCACGTGTTTGGTGCTAATCCTCCGGCTCCATGTCCAGGCTCAGGAACTCTGCTACTGCCCTTAGACGGTACCACAAATCTTCTTCCGTCAAGTTAGTTATATTTTCAGGAGAATTAAAAAGGGGGTCTACATCGCGTGGCGATGGTCACTTGTCAATAATTTCAGCTTCAACTCTGCTCATGTAGTTGTTTAGAATCCAACCGGATCTTAGTTGATCTAGGATGAATCTGGTGATACGGGCTAGTTTGGCCTCTTCGGCAGTCACTTTTTTCAGTTCCGTATGCATTTTCAACCCTTTTGGTGTGGAGTGTTTTTGAGCCAGTTCTATTGTGGATTCGTCGATGTTACCAGTAACCTGGCTATCTATGGCATCTTGCAGAAAGCATCTTGCTGTCTTCCTTATGTCTCTAGGTGGTTCGATCGTAGTTAAGATTTCATTGCAAGGATGTTGTTCTTTGTGACAGGCCAATAGATATTGTTTGGTTAGCATTTCATTATGTTCACGGGACGACAATATGCTACTTTCCTCGTGCAAGTGATCTCGGTGAACCATCAGGTGACATCCGGTTGCGGTTCGCAAGGCAGCATTTTGTGTTGTTTGTAACTTATTCCAGTGAGTGTTGGCAACTTAGGGGGGGAGGGGTTCATAATGTGGGTATAGCATAATTTAAAATAGATCTTCCTATTGCTTTGTACGTTGTTATGATCGTGTTTTTATCTTTACCCCATGAACTACACTGAAAACACTGTGACTGTGACTGTCGTCATAAGACAGGGTTAAAACGACACACTTTGACCAGAACAGTTCCGTTGTGATACCTTATGATCTCCTCCTACTCAAATCACTGGATGCTTGTGATGAGGCTAGGTATTTTCCTAATTTTAAAATTACTCAGATCGGTGAGAGTTTTTAACGTGTGTGTCCCAAAATAGATTTAGTTTTCCGTGTATGTGCCAATACTGAACACGTATAAAGCTGATGGAACACCCTCCGGCAAGCGCGTCTGCTATACAGTAACTCCTATCGCCATTGTGACCAGGGTTGGCATGATCATTAAATCAGATTTAATTCACTGTGACTTTTTTATTAAAGTCACTGATTTAAATCAATTTGCATTTTTTTATATCAAACTATAATTTTTATACGTATAACATTAATATTTTAACGTCAGTATATATATTTCCACGCCAGTGAATAAAGAGCAATAATTGACTGCATTATCGATGTATCGATGGTGTTACGCAAAAAAGGCCAATCTGCATTTTTCTCCTAAGACCATTCTACTTTTGTTTACCTTCTCACAACTAGTTTAAAGGGGCAAAAAAGGCCAAACTGTTTAGAACTTATCTACATCATAATATGTTATTGCAGATAGGTTCTGTGAAGTTAGGCACTTTTGACTGGCTGTGAGAAGGTGTACAAAACCAGATTGGTCTTAAAAAAAATGCAGATTGGCCCTTTTTACGCACCACAGTCGATATAACAGTTAATAATTGACGTCAAGGAATAAATTTTGTAGAAAAATATTTTTATTTTTCTCGTTTAGCTTTAATGGATTTTTGGTCAGTGACACACTTTGAAAATAGATATTTCCATTTCTCTAATCTAATGCTTCAACATTAAGTGAAGAAGTTGTATAAGGGGAAACATTAGACACATTGGGAACACCGCAAGTGAAAACCCGAAGCCGAATTTAATGTTGAAATAACGTCGATTGTAACCGACAATGCAAGTGATATAATATGGTAAATATACCTCAGAAGATTTTTTAATATCGTACGGATGCGCAGATCATATTTTAAATCTTTTGACTTAAGACAACCTGGCAAAACCATTACACAAAAAACAATTGTTTAACAAGCTAAAAAGACAGTTAGTTTTAAGTCAGAATATTTTGAGAAAGTCGCTCTTATTCTTTATAATGAAGGTCGATGGAATATAAATTACGATTCTATTAATTCTTATCTCGGCAAATTAGTCAATTCTTTAAAAAAAAACCTAATTTTGACAAAAATATTGGAAAACTATTCATGAATTTTTTGTGTTGAAGACATTTTAAATACGCCAAAACCCATTGCAAAGGTCACGATAAAACAATTAAATCAAAATTAAATCAATACGCATAGATAAAAATGAAATTTATGTTTGTTGTGTATAAATGTTGTGACCGAAATCAAATTTCAACACAATACTGTAGCTTTAAGGGTGGGTATTGTACTGTACCTTTTTAATTAATATGGGCTATCTAAATCCAAAGTGAAATTGCATGAGGAACACGACTCTGTGTTAGAAATGTCATCCTCAATTTTCACAGCGAGTTCGAAAGTGGCAAACTTATTGTTTTGACGAAATTAACCCTAGTGCTAGGAGGTGTGCCGAAAATCTTTTTTATTTAAAATTTCAATAACTTCAAGGTCTGTTATCCGATTTACATGAAACCTGGTATATAGGTCCCTAATCAAGTTCACTATAATTGTACATCCTATCTTGCGTTTTGTCGTTTACTGTTAGTGAAATTTTACTGATCAATCTAGGCGATTTTATTTAAACTGTTATGAATGACGAAAGGCTCTAAAACAACTGACGTTTTTACATTTTTTTATGTATCCACACTATAGTGGAAATGCTTTTGTATTTGTTTTACATTTCATAAAATTTAAACAGCGACTTTGGTAAAATAAAAAGCAAGGCGGTCAAAAACTAAATTCTAATTAGCAAAGCATTCATCACTTGCAATATTAAGCCTTTGTCATGTAGTGCCATGGGCGACTAGTTTAACAAACGTTTTCCATATTAAAGATTAAAGAACGGTAAGGGATTGCGATTCTTGTAGAAGCAACGATAACAGTTAGGCTGGCAGAAAAATGCAACTGTATATATCAAGGATTGATTGACTTTAAAATTTTAGAGCCTTACCGCTCTAAATAATAACGTCATTTTGGTTTCGTCCAAATATTCAAATATTTTGGTTTGTACGATGGTCTATTTCTTCCGGTTGCGAACAAAACTTCTTCTCTAAATATATACGACAGTCATCCTTAAAAGAACTTGTAAACAAATTAGTAACACAACGTATCCACATTGGTAACACAATGTCCAAGTGTAAACAATCCAAGTGTAATTTTACCATGTGCTCTGCGAACCAGGGCTATTGAGGAACATCGGAATTTACTACACCTTCGACTATTCTGAGATCACACGATCTAGGTCTACATATAATTGCGATAAAGCATCAGGCGTCATTGTGTGATGATATTGGCTGAAAATGAATGGTACCGAGATGATGGGGATTGAAGAACTATATTAAATTCCATCGACGCAACTTTTATGATGCATTGTCGAGACCTGTTTGTCGTTGAATTAAAAGGTAGACTCCGGTACATTCTCACATCGTTATCTTAAAGAAAATTTCGAGTTTGTATGATCAGAATGAAACCTTCCACGTCGAATTTTTGCTTTTAGTTTGCGCTTAATGGACAGTTTTGAAACACATCAAATCCGGCTAAATTTTACAGGTTACATGTTTTAAGAACACGTAGTTCTGGTGCAGTACTACAAATTCGCAATCTCAAATTGATTGTTGACTATAAAAACTGGTGCAAGTCGAACACATCAAATCAAACTAATCAAAAACTTGCTGACAAATCAAACACTTCCAGTTAAACAGCAAATCAAACTCGTCCCGTCAGTTTTACCATCAACGAAATAACATCTCGGCGTCTTGAAACTTAATTGTTTTGACTTCACAAATCATGACCTATAATAAAATCTATCCAGAAACGAATCGATCCAGTACAATCATCGCATATAAAAAATTATACCATTTAGAATTTTTATTATTTATCCAACATCCTGTAGTTTTTTTAATCATTTTATTATATAAAAAAATTAATAATAAATAAATTTTATAAAATCAACTCCTTTTTCTTATAATTTCAGAAATTCTAATTACAAAAATATAAATAATCTTGTTGGAAATATCTAAAAAAATAGTAGAAAATCTATTTTGAAACGTATCACAAAAAAAAATATTGTGTGCATTGTAAACTTGGCCTTGACTGTCCTCTTGTATTGTTCTTCTTCTTCTTCTTCTATTCGATATCGAAGTTGTCAAAATCATAATATTTTAATACTGCAGAGAAGTACGTGAGGAATTTTTAATTTGTGTGAAAATTTAATTAAATAAATTACAATAAGCTGTACGTAAATTTTAAAATAGTTTTCCTTTAACTTTAAAGAGTATAATTTCTTTTTTATTCTTTTTATTTATTTTAATTGTTTATCTATAAATGTAAACTTATAATTATTTTTCTTTTTGTGAAAAAAAATTATTTATATTTTGTTGAAATGCAGCTTAATTGGAATTTTCATCTAAATAAAAATCAAATAGAATCAATGGCTAGAAGAATATATGGGTATATACCCCCTTCGGATGATTTTTACGTGAGTTTTATCCAAATCCCAAAACAATATATATATTTACGTAGAACAAAAATGAGAAAATGTCAAGATATCTTTGAATAAAAATTTTGTTTTGTTGTTGTGAAATTGGTGTTGTGGTTATCATAATAATAATTTAATTAATGCTAATAGCATATAAAAATAAATTTTAACATATTTATTTTAATTATTTTTTACAGAGTATTGAAGGTTCTAGTCAATTAAGAATAAAAGTTGTAGCTGGACTTAATTTAGCAAAAAAAGATATATTTGGTGCGAGGTTGGTGATTCGATTAAATAATATTAACTCTGGATTTAATGCATTTTTTTCTATTATTATAATTTCAGTGATCCTTACGTACGAATTGATTTAATTACAATTAATGGTGATGCTATCGTTGACACTGTTTTTTCCAAAACTAAGAAAAAGGTGAGTTTTTATTTATTTGTGAAAATTGATTTATTTTAGATTTTACGTCATAGCTCTATCTGTTTATGTAGAAGAAATTCTGAAATTTCTTGTGAATTTTGTTTTGAATTCTTTTACACATATTATTTATTCATGGTTGAATTCGTATTATGAATCATGACTCTACAAAGTTCATTCATTTGCACAATTTTGTTGTTGTTACTGAAGCAAAAACGAAGGTTGTTGATTGTAATGATAAAAAAATTGTAGGCAAATTGGATGGTTTAGATGTAAAAAGTTCTTATTCTTTAAATGTATTTTTGCTAGCTTACACAGGTTTATACACGGTTTAATTTTGCGTTGCATTTTTTCAGTGTTCGGTCTGATGAAGTTGGGTCTAATCTAACCGAACTGGAATGCAGTACACTTCACGCCAGTCACTCACCAGTATGGTTTCTTTAAGGGACACAAAATGGAGAGAATCGAATAAGACCTAACCATTGTACAGTTCTGATTGCTCTGACTTTAGCTAGAAACAGTTAGAAAGTGATTGCCGAATTACAGTCGTGGTCCTAAACGGAAAAAGGCAGTATGACTCCTATGTTGAAATTCTGTATGTGAGGTCTGGCGGTTGAAGGGAAAACGTTGCTATCAACTTGTGTAATTTATCAAGCCACCTGTGACCACATCAAATAGAATATATCTAATCTATACAACTAGCTCAACGATTGTAAAATAAATGTCACATTTATTTTACAGGTACCTGAACTATAGTGGGCTCTAGCCTGCTATTGCAAAACGTAAACCTGTTGTCATGTCTAGCGGCAACGGGGACCTTAGCCGCTCGGGTTGCGGAAGGTGCTCCTTTATTAGCACCCCCTGATGGGTACACACTAGAGAGGACTCAGGTAGGGTCCAACCATGAAAAGTAAAGTACTAAACCTCTGGGCACCTGTCGCCCCCAGTTGTATATAGACTTCTAACAGGTATAGACGAAGGCCTGTTGGTGACCTTTATTGCGTCTTAACTCGCGGGAAAAATATGGATAAATATTTTAGTAACCTTTTTTCACCTGTTTATTATTTCTTACATCTGTAGCATAAATACCTGATGGCCGTTTTAAATAAAATAACTAAAACACATTTGATGTTCACAAATTCTTTTATTTCACTTTTTATAAAACAATATGACATGCTACACGTTTGATTATTTTCATATCGAATTGACATCTATATCAGTCTATCTATATCACCAACTTAACTTTATTAATTATTATATAGAGCTACCTGATCTAAATTGTACGTTTTAGTAATTGATTCTACAGTTCGGCCGTCCTGACATTACCATCGTCCCGATGAGTGGATGATTCCTCAGGATCAGAGTCGTTATTCAGAATCCATTCGTCTTTATAAATGTACTGATCGTTGTCAATACTTGACACCTCGTCTAATAAAATCTTGCTCTAACTCCAATTCAATATCTGACGAATACTCGCTTCCTTCCCTAGAAGTCCATTTTTTCATATGTGAAGGATCGAAGATACCAGTAAAAGGTTTTTGGTAATTCTAAAATCCTCACCTACGTCTGTCAGTAAATATCTATCATTCGGTAATACTTTACCCACTACATAAGGGCCTTTGTATTTGGGAAGAAGTTTCCTAATCACTCCGGTGGAACGTTTCGAATAAACAATAAAAGTCACCTTTATAAATGATTGGTTTTTTACGTTTACTATCAAAGTACTTTTTATTCGTTTCCTGTAACTTCTCAACATTTTCATGAGCCTTTTTTCGTATTTCTTCTAGATTTCGTTCGTTTTTACTACTATTCCAACCGTTCTTCTAAAATGTCTCTAATTGGGTCGTTAGTGCATCGCTTTTGTGTTACACCAAAAAGTAAAACACTGGAGACTGTTTTTATCGATCGGGATTCTGTATTATTAAAAGTGTATTCCGCGTCTTTTAATTTAATAACCCAGTTGTCCTTATTTTCGTTAGTTAACTTGCTCAAAATAGGAGTCAGTAGTCTATTTGGACGTTCCACTTGTCTATTTGACTGGGGACTAGCCGTGGCCGTTAAAACATGTTTAATTCTTGAATCTGACATAAAATTCTCGAAAGCTTTTACCGTGAAGACTAATCCTCGTTCAGTTATTACTCTCACTGGTTGACTATAATCTAAAAAAATACGTTTTTAAATGTTTTATAACCTCCAGAGAATTCGTGGTTTTTGTTGCGAATAATTTCGTAAATTTCGTTGATGCATCCATTATCAATAAGACATTGAAATTTACGTTTCGTTAATGGAAGGAGACCATAGTGATCTAAGTGTACAGTCTGGAACGGTAAGACTTCTTTTTCAATGTTGTGTAATTGGCCTTCTTGTCTGCCATCCTTTGGCTGAAAGACAATACATTTAAGACATGCTTTTATATATTTATCGATTTTGTCTCTCATTCGTGGGAACCAATATACTTTTGACAACATCTTCTCGCACTTGCTGATACCTATGTGACCAATATCGTCGTGACATGTACGGATTACATTATTGATCATTTCCCTCGGTACGTAAAATAAAGTCTTTTTTATATACAAGTCAATCTTGTATTTCGAAACGTGTATTATTCGCTTGATGTTGCTGTATGGAGTTTTTGATTTTTAGGATGTCAGGATCTCGCATCTGTGTGACACCTAGAACATCTTTAAAAGATCCATTAGAAATCGTTAGAAGGTGAAGCGCTCGACTCAAGGCGTCGACGTATCTTATACGTTTTGCGTCCCTGTGGACTATTTTAGATTCAGAGTTCTCCAAGAACATAGTCCACCTTGCTATTTTGCTATTTATATCCTTTTTGGATAACGCTAGAGTTACTGAATTACAATCAGTTACTATTTGGAAAGATATTCCATGTAAATAGACGTGAAACGTTTGACACTATTAATTATCGCCAATAGTTCGAGGTCGAAACTCGAACATCGTGCTTCACAATCCGTTGTTCGTCGACTAAAGTACATGACTGGATGAAATTTACCGTCAAGACCTTTTTGCAATAAAATGGCACCGCAGCCCACACTACTGGCGTCCGTGTGGAGCTCTGTCTCTGCCGTTGGAGAATAAATTGTTAAAACCGGTTTGGTTGACAACTCCGTTTTTTAAATATTAAAGGCTTTCTCTTGTTCTTTATCAAATCGAAAAACAGCATCTTTTCGTAGGAGGTCATATAATAGTTTAGCTTTCGTTGCGAAATCTCTGATGAACTTTCTAAAAAAACTCGTTAAGCCCAAGAACCTATGGACTTCGTGGATATTACTTGGAGCTTTAAACCGTTGGATTGCCTCCACATGTTCGTTTGAGGAGCTAACACCCGCGTTGTTTATTTCGTAACCAAGATAATTTATTTTCCTTTGCATTATCTTGCATTTCGTTAATTGTAGTTCAAGACCATTTTCGCTTAAACGTTGTAAGACCTTTGTTAATATAACCAAGTGTTCTTCAATAGTCATCGTAGCTAGCATAAGATCGTCTAAATATACTTGTATTCTACCTGACATAATAAAATCTTTAAAGGTATCGTTAATACATCGTGAAAATACTGCAGGAGCGGTCATCAACCCAAAGGGAACCTTTAAAAATTCGTAATGCCCGTAAGGCGTGACAAATCCGGTAAATTTAATCGAGTCCTTATTCATTGGAATTTGGTAAAACCCGTTCTTTAAATCTAAAGTCGTAAAGAAACGTCTATTTTTTATATATATTATATTTATATATATATTTTTTTTGTTTTATTATAATATATTTTTTAATTTAACAGTATATAATTTGTTTTTTAAAATTTAACAATATATCTTTTTTTTGAAAATTTAACAATATATTTGTTTTTTAAAATTTAACAATATATCTTTTTTTTGAAAATTTAACAATATATAATTTGTTTTTTAAATCTAATAATATTTGTTTGAAATTTAACAATATATATATATATATATATATATATATATATATATATATATATATATATATATATATATATATATATATATATATATATATATATATATATATATATATATATATATATATATATATATATATATATATATATATATATATATATATATA